>CAUYSK010020409.1:0-25328 GCA_963575035.1 Avahi laniger
TCCCAGCTACTTGGGAGGCTGAGGCAGGAGGATCACTTGAGCCCAGGAGTTTGAGGTTGCTGTGAGCTAGGCTGATGCCCACGGCACCCCAACTCGGGGCAACAGAGTGAGACTCTGTCTCAAAAAAAAAAAAAAAAAACACACACACACACAAAAACCCCAAAAAAACAAAACAAACAAACAAACAAAACACATGTATGGCTGTGATTTCATTACTCTCATTCCCCTGGGAGGTGGATAAAATCAAGATCCATTATTCTCCTTTCAGAAATGAAGTAATTGCCACAGGGGCTTAGAGGCTTATCTACCGCCCCCTACAGCTTGTGCTCTGCCATTTTTGCTCAAGTACGAAACAGAAACACTATTTGGAATTAGTTGTTCAGATCAGGAAGAAAAAAACCAACTTAGAAATTATTCCGTCAAGAATCTCTTGTTTTAAAAATATAGAAACCAAGTCCCAACCAGGTTAATGGCTTGGTCACATTAACCCTGGTTGGTAGCACAACAAGTTTTCTCCTAAAGAGAGTTCACCAGAACTGGCAATTTCCGCAGACTCTCTGCTGTCTGAGATTTCAGCAAAGGGAATAAAACCTGTGATTTGAATATAACTTGCCTAATCTATCACTCAAAAAATTTTCCATTTCTTTTCCTGTTCTCTAAAATATATTTATGTTCTTCAGCTGTACTGTTTGAAACCCTAGGGCTCATTGCTGGTTGCACTAGAATGTAAATAATAAGAAAATGCAACTCTGTGGATTTTCCCCAATCGGATCAATTTTCCAGCAAGTAACAAGCTCATAAATAATGTAGATGCTTTAAACATATTTAGCTCAAATTAAGACGTTATGCTATTTACTCTTTGATTGATGGCTTTAAAATATATTATCTTTATTAGGGACAAGATAGAATGAACAATTTATCTTGTGAGTGGTGAAAATCAAACATCAATTCCTTGCCTTGATTCTTCATTTTCAACCATGTCAATATATATTTCAAAACCTTTTAAATCTAAAATGGTGAGCTTCAAATGGCCTGTTTTGCTTATGATGCATGTACTACAACTTGTTACTGAAAATCCCTTTGTACTTGTAAAGTGAACTTCTTTCATAATATTTCAAATCACTTTTAAGAGCAGACTGTTTTTATAGGCTTCTCTTCTAATAACAGAGTTTACTCACTTGTGGGAGAAAGCACCAAAATGCTTTAGAGCAGGGATCCCCTGCTATGGTGAATTGTGTAATTATTTCATTATATATTATAATGTAATAATAAAAGAAGTAAAGCGCACAACACATGTAATGTGCTTGAATCATCCCAAAACCATCCCCCACCTCAGCCCCAGTCCGTGGAAAAATTATTTTCCACAAAAATGGTTCCTGGTGCCAAAAAGTTTGGGGACCACTGCTTTAGAGCAGTGGAACAATAAAACATGTACTGTTACGAAGTAATTATCTCCTTACAGATTCTGAGTGTTGAGATCACTACTTCTGTTGCTCACCACTTCAGCAATACAAGTATCTATTAAAGAAGGTAATTTGGTTGCTAAAACTTGTTATGCCTAAGTGTCCCTGACATAATATTAACTGACCAAACTCCAGGGCTAGATCTACACAGGGCTAGTACTGAACAGTCCATGGAAACATTTCTGACAATCACCCATTCATCTGGTCTATACAATACCACACAATTGTTATAACTTATTCTACATTTATACCTCTACAGCTTGTCCACTAAGCCCCATCCCTTCTCTTTGACATAGGGACTGGCTTTATACTGTTAGGCATTGAACTGAAATGTACATAATTTTGCAAGTCCCCATTTGATTTGACTTGACTAAGCTTTGAACTCAGTTATAAGAAAGAGCTTGGTCACATGAACCATCTGCAGATGAGGGCCAAGAATAAATGAGCCAATAGTTCATGATTTGATTTCTTAACAACTCTACTCCTTTGGGGAACAAATCACCTCCTATTATCAAGCTTGATTTGATATTTAAAGACACAACATAGAAAGAATAAGTGCCTCTTCCTTTATAAAAATGAGTTTCAGAGAAGAATCAAATGTATTTATTAAGCCATAAAATATATTTTCAATTGAGTGACTAATATATGTCTACCACCTGGCCAGGTGCTGGACATAAAATGAAAAAGATAATGGACCATCTACTGGGGTAACAGAGAAGTAAATAAACTGTTACAATCCACTGCGATAAGCCACTTTCTAACTCTTTGACCATAGGTAGGTTAGCTATTTCCTCTTTTCTTCAGTTTTCTTGTCCATAAAATGGGCATAACAATAGCCCTCCTTTCATGTTATCACCAGAGAATCACTGCTGAAAGATCCAAGGGGTTCTTTAGTTCTTCCAGCCATCATTTTTTTGGGAAATATAAAAGACCACTTAGCATTAACCACTTCCCTTAAAGAACCAATGAGCTGAGAAAGACTTCAATGTGGGAGCTGTCAAGAAAAGCCTTTAATATGTTATTTTCAGCATAAAAATATACGTTTTCATCTAATTTCACTGTAGAAAGTTGCCAAGACCTTGCTGGGAAGAGATTGCTTCCTTAAATGATTCTTGAGATTGCGGGCAGTTCTGTTGCAGGCACGTGTCAAAGGGACCACCTCTCCCAACATCACTCCTTCCAGTCTTCAAGTTCCCGGAAGAAAGCAGGGATATACCCATGCAGAAGATGGCAAAGGCAGGCTTGCCCAGAAGGCACAAATAGCTTGATAGATTTAGTCATCCGCACAATGAAAATATTCAAGCAAACAACATAACATCCCCAAGGTTCAGTGAAGTAGCAAGAGAAGATGATAACTGAAGGCAGATCTATGACAACAGGAGGGGGAACTTGTATCAGTGGAAGCTTATTGTGCACACCTGGGGACACACTGACTCCACTGCATCCAGCATCAGTCAGCTCTCAGCTAACATCATTTCTTGTTCAAAACACCCCATTTGGAAAATGCCTTCTGAGATACTGGGGGGTGAGAAATATGGTAGGTGGGCAAGAGTTGTAAGGCTGTGTTTGCTGGCTGGAAGACGGCCAAAAAAAGGAACACGGCACTCCGAGTTGAGAACTGGAGAGTGGAGACAAGGAAGAGAAAAAGAGGATTTAATCTGCATTGCTCTAGAAAGCCAAGAAAAAAAATAAGGGATGGATATGACCGAGAGTCAGATCAGCCTATTGAAAAACTATCCAAAGAATGCAGTGGGAATGGGCTTTTGTGGGAGGTGGTGAGCTTTCTTCCCTGAGAGAATTTAAGCATTTCTTAAGTATTCTGTAGGAAGGATACTGGTTTATTCTATAAAAAGGATGCAGATATACTTGGGGGAGCACATTTGGGGGGATGGAACTAAATGACTTTTAAAGTGATTTCAAACTCTAAAACTTATGGCTTTATAAAAAACTGAAGATAAAATAAAAGCAAAGACCAAGAAAATAAGATAGGAAATTTTGTAATTGATAATATTTTCTAGCTTTAGTCAGTTATCAAAGCAAAACTAAAAACAAGTCTGACAGGATCCAAAACCTGGCACCAGATACTGATCTCGTTAACCAGCACTATTTTCCCAGACTTGACGGTAGCTTCTTCACAAATGATCAGTTTGGGATTAGAACGAGAACAGATAAAGTTACCCTTGTCTGTGTCGAATACCTCAACCATCCAAGATGAAAGGTGACATTTGTAAAACTCATTTAACTCCCCATGAATGGAGAGCAACTCATTTTGCTTTCCCAGATGACCCTAAACGGAATGTCTAGCAGCCTCTCCACCACATTTAACACCAAGGCTCCTTTTCTGATTTTGAGGAGGACCTGCAGGCACTTCAAACTCACTAGCTTTAAGTCTGAACACAGGATCTTACCCAGAACGCTGGTGTTACTCCGGTGCCTGCCTCTTTTCTCAGTGAAAGCACCAATTCCCACTCAGAAAATTGAAGTCACTTTGAACACATTCCTACCTCCTCATCATATGCAATCCATCATTAAACTCCCATTTTATTTCTTGAATTGGTTTCAAATTCATCCAATACCAAGTCCAGGCTAATGCTCAAAACCCTTTAATGACTTTCCATTGTCCTTAGATTAAATGCCAAAATACTTAAAAGTGGTTATGCCTTCCACACCCCTTCTCCCCGCTTTTCTCCCTACTCTGTGCCCCAAGAGGCTGACCTGCGTGGGCTCCAGCAATGGACAAGCTTGCTCTCCTTTGGTTACATTGGACCAATGGGGGAAAAGGGGCACTGGTAAGAGATCAGAGTGGGGAAGAAGAGTAAGGTTGGGGTATCTGTTTTTTATTCTTTCAGTGCCCTCTCTTCAGAGTCTATATGGGCTCACTTTGTTGTTACTGCTCCATTCAGGTGGTCCTGCCCACACATTTCTCTCTTCAGGTTCTCGTATCCACTTCATCCCTTTCCCCTTCAGATGGTAGTGGTATCCCACTGTTACTAGCCCTGGGAAACTGAACTGCCCTTTATGTTTTTTCGTTACCCTGCCCACATCTTTTAAATAGTCTTCAAGCATTAAGAAAACCATTCTGGATCCTCCTACAAGAGTCAAATCAGCTTATTAAAGGCTTTTATAATGCCTATACTTCTTCATAGCACTCACTGTGGTGAGTGTATTAATTGTTTAATTGATTGTCTTATGTCTGTCTCTCCTGCTAGGAAGAGGGCAGGAAACATCTCTGTGTTAGCCATCCCCAGATACCTGGATCACTTTCTCATAGCTGCTCAAATGAAAGGGATGGGAAGAGTGGAGAGGAGGAGAAGAGAGGGAGGAAGGTCAAGGCAGGAAAGAGAGGGCCCTGGTCAGAATGACAAGAACCGTCACAAGCCAAGGATTCTCACACTGCAAAGCCAAGAAGTGGGGGCAGCATGGAGTGTCCTCTTCCTGTCACAGAAAACCTGGGGTAGGGTGACATCAGAAAACTGTTTGGTAGGTCCCATTTCCCAAAGAGCTTATTTGTCAAAGAGGATATCTTCAATTAAATGCACTTTCTAAATGTGAGGTTTATACCCAAAAGAGTAAATTATTTTCTATCCTGCTGCACACTAAGCCACCACAGTCCATAGAAATAGAAACTTGGCTGGCTGGATTTCACAGAAGTGTTACTTTGAGCTATTTTCAAAGTAGAAATGGTGCTTTTTCTTCAAGATTCACATGTTAGTATTTTTAGGAAAATCACATACTTAGTTTCTTATTAAGTATTATCAATTAATTATCAGTTCACATCAAAAAAGAGATTAATTAGAGTGTCTCATCCCAGACTCCAGACAAGCAGGGAAGAGTCCACCACTGGCCACGAGACCAGGCAGGACTCAGGTAGGTTTTTCCTTTCATGAGGTTGTGAGAACTGAGAGGAAGAAGGACACTTAGAAGAAGCATCCTAAGGAAGTTCTAGGTCAAAGTTAGGAAATCAGTCCAGAATGGGGTTGCCAATTCAAATGGTGATGGACAAAGGATTGAAGTAAAATTAAAAAAAAAAATCAATCATCAAATAAGCAAGCAAGATGATGACCCCGGGGGAGGTGCTGAGGGAGGGAATGTGGGGCAGGCAGAAGAAAGGAAAGAGAGACAGTTAGAGAGGGACAATGTAGGAGTTACTAAAGCTCTTTATGTGGCCTTTTTCTGCTGCCTTGTACTTTTGAGAGGTCTGTGGGAGGGAACAGCAATGTGTTCACGGACCACAACTAGTGAGACCAGGAATGGGAAAAAGAGGAAGGCAAGGGTGGCAAGATGGAGAGAGAGAACTGCAGATGAATCACAAGCTTCAGCTGCTTAACAATTAGTAGCTCCTAGAGCTTAAAAAGCCTCCTTTGGTGCCTCCCAGGGAAGGTGTGTGATAATGGAGCCCTGCTCTGGGGTATCAGAGATGTTCTTACACTAAACATAACCTCATACAATTATCAGTGCTTCTCAAATTCTGATGTGCAGACCAATTGCTTAAGCATCTTGTTAAAATGCACACTGTGAGGGGATCTGGGGTGGGGACTAAGACTCCAAATTCTAATAGTCCCAGGTGATACCAATGCTGCTGGCCACTGGACCACACTTTATGTAGCAAGGTTCTAAACTACACATAAGGTAGTCATTTCCCCATGAATGGTGCTATCTGAGCATGGCTTCTCTCCTTCATTTCTCTCCTACCATGGAAATTATAAACTAGTTGTTGAGTGGCAGTGTTTTTAAAATTGTTAGAATTATGGCTAACAATTAAAAGATTATACATAAAAATTAAGACTACCAGCTTCTCTTGGAAAATAAGAAGACCTGGCAATGCTGGGCCATGGAAACAACCCACTGGAGCTGAGTGGCGGGTGCCTCCTGGAGATGAGGACGTGTTCCACCCTTGCCATGGTCTGAACTACTCTTACACCCAGTTGGTTTCAATCTTTTACATTACCAGCCCAGTCCCTTTCTGCATTAGTGTTTGTGAATTCTGATATATTAGCTTGAACCAAGATGCACCCTAGTTAATAGAAGAGTGTTTTGCTTCCAGTAAAGTTTTTTTGGTAATAAATACAATTCTCCACTTGGGAAAGCTATATCACTGGGATTGAGGATGAAAGCAAGTCCACAAAGAATACGTTTTCTGTTGCAAATGGCCTTGTCCATTTGCAGATAAGGAAAGAAAAAATGAATAGTTGTACACACAGTGGCAGAGTTAATACACTTCACAAATCGGATGCAATATTCTCAAGTGGCAAAAATTAAACAGCTGATCATGTTCAATGACAAGTGAAGAATCCAGATGGTGATGGAAAATTCACAGAAATTGTAGATCAAATAAGTAACGAGGAGTTAAACAGGAAAGAAGAGAATAACTGAAGCTCAGAAGAAGAAGAAGAAGAAAAAGAAGACAGTGCATCCCACCTAAGCCATTTCACAGGAATTGGCAAGTTTATCAGCCTCTGACTTGAAAACATTAAGAACAAAAAAGAAACATTCAGAGAGAACAACATAAAGCTGAAATAACCCCTTTTTCCTCCTTGCAATCTTTGGATGTGCAAGCTCGCCTACTGGTTTGATTTGCACTGTTTACTTACATTTTTCTATTCCTCTTACATATTTCTCTCCCCTACGCACAAGATTTTGAGAAGAAACTCTGGGGAAAATATTTTCTTTGCATGACTCTTTCATGCTCTTTTTGAAATAGTATCCATAACACCAGCAGAGCCTCACAGAACATTTCTGTCTTTGTTATAGAATAGAGAGGTTTGAATTAAAGGCACAGGCAGCAAAGTGTCAGCAAGACAGAATCAGGCTCAGCTATGTCCCTGCTGTCCCAGTATCTCTCATCTGGAGCTAAATCCTCACGGAGTGAAATACCTGGGTTCCACACCTTCCCGGCCCCTTCCTGCTCACTAGCAGGACAGACAGTGTCCATAAGCCCTTCATAGCGCCCCCTATAGGCTTCCCTGGCTCAGTTCTGCAGCTGCCCACCTGGATCAGCCCACAAAGGCAATATCTCATGTATTGAAAATTTTCTTTATTTCCTTTTATCAAAAATTATCAATCATGAATTCCATTCCTTTAGGACCCTGATTTCTAAGTTTCAAAGTGATAATTGAATATAAGGGGAAGAGTATGTTGACTTGAAGTCAGAAACTCTGAGTTCAGCTCTAATCATGGCTATTGAGTAGCTGTTTAATCTAGGACAGCTGGACTCTCAGAATGTCAGTTGCCGTCTTTGCACAATGAGGATAACAATACCAACCTGGAGGGCTGTTACGCTTACTCCATAGTAGGTAGTTCAATAAATGGTTGTTGACTCTTAAACAGATAAATGGAACATGAATTTCTTACTGTGTTCTAGTGATTTGTGTTTGCTTTTTATAGGACATAACACACACTGAGGGGCTCTAACTGTGGGCATCTGTGTTCCATGGTAAAGGGCTCAGATTTCCCTTGTGCAAACAGGTCTTTGAAGTCAGCTGAGTGACTTGCCATCTTCTAGTCTACAAGATCTTTGAGGTGGGGCTTGTTATTCCCTCAGCCCACCTCCATTCCTACCGGAAAATAAATGGGCTGCGGCAGCCCACAGCCCCCGTGCACAGGCACGATGCATGGTGATAAAATAAACTGTACAGTTAACCCCGTTTATACTTGTGGGAAAAAATCTCCTTTTATTGTGTCTTTAATAAAAACACAGATGACGCCAACCTCAACACATTCTTTAGCTCTCAAGTAGGGCCTTTCAGGGATGAGAGGATTAGTTAAAAGACAGAGTTTTGAATCTTCAACTTTTAATTGTCTTTGCCCCAATTAATCTAGACACTATTTTACTTGAATATCTGCTTGTTTTTCCTAACAGGGAGATGGTGAGATTCTTTGCAATTCTTTTCATCCTTGTGAAAGATGGTGCTGGAGAAATACCAGAGTCTATATTTTTACTTGGAAGCAAATACACGTTTAGTATTCCTAATCTGAAATCCAACCTCTGAAATCCTCCAACCTCTGAAACTTTTTGAGTGTCAACATGATTCTCAAAGGAAATGCTCATTGGAGCATTTGGATTTTGGATTTTTGGATTAGGAATGTTCAACCTGTAGCTGCAAATATGTGCCTGAAATTCCTTGTTGAACAATATGTGGAACTAATAAAATCACACCGATCACTTTCTTTATGTCTCCACACCTTGCTACCTCCGATTTCTGTCTCATGGAATATCCTCTGCCTTCACCACTTCCACCCTTTGATGCAATGCCCACCTGAAATGGTCCTACACATTCTTCAAGTCTCAGTCAGGGACCAAGACCTTTGGGAAGCCCCCTGACCTGCCCTCCCTTTCCCCTGCATCTTCCAAGGTAGTGCTCTTCCCTCCGTCCTTCTATCTTGACTCAATGACAGATGCAGCTTGTCATGTTGTTTTGTAACTTCTAAACAAAAGTTTTAACTAGGCTGTGGGAACCCTAGGGCAGGCACCATATGTTATTCTTCATATCTTTCATATTCAGCACAATGCCAGGCATATAACAGGTGCTGAACAATTGCATGTTGAGAACATTTTTGATAAAGAGAAGCAATACTATGGTAATAGTATTGAGCTATACTCAATTCCGGTTCTCTGCAGGCCTTCCAATCTGGAATATTACCCTTCATTCTTCACTCATCAGCCCGTATGCAGATCAAACATGGTAATACCTTTTGCAGCCCTTTGTAAAGAAGCCAACTTTCAATTAGAGAATCAGAGGCCCTCCTACATGGAAACTCCCTGCAGCTTCTGGAAAACTGCTCCCAATATTGCTCCTCGATGCCTGATAATTATTCAATTAAATAACTAATCTACCTTTTTCTTCGTACTTGACTATAATTCCTAACCCTAAAAGCTGGCAGAATTTTTAAAAAGCTTACAAATGAATGTTCTAAACTAAGCCCCATTGATAAATTATATATAATATATAATATTTACACATAATATACAAATATATGTACCTATATGGAGCTAGATATATCTCATATAGTGTATGAGCTATAATATGATATATAAAGAGAGAGATTATATGAGATATATATATATATATATATAGCACACCATACTCAGGTTCTTTACTAGAATTACGAGGCAAATATTCCAAGAGTTCTGTCCATATAACTATATACATGACAAATAATTTGAAAAAGCAAAACAGATTTCTACCTACGCTCAGGGTTTTTCTCTTCTGTTCTTTTCCTGGCAAAGTCAGGACAGCACTGTGAGACTGGGGGCCACCCAAGGAGGATGCAGTTGGCCGCCAACACCTCCAGCCTCACTTGCTGAGCAAAGAAGAAATGAGCAGATGCAGAGTTTTATTTTTTTATTCAACCCAGACATACATAAGTGTTAGGAAACCAAGCTCTCCTGCCAATATAAGCCCCCTCGAAATGGCTGCCGGGTCCATGGACATCCTGACGCACCCTTTACAACCGCGAAGAGTCGGCATCCCTTCCCCTCCCCACCTTCTGTTGCTTCCAACAATCTCTCTCAGCTGCCCTGCCGCACCTCTCCCAGCCACCTGCCCCCAAGGAGCACATGTAGCCTTTAACAGGGAAGTGGGCAGAGCACTGAAAAGTACTGTCTTAGGTTCTCATGTTCAAATCTCTTTCTTAGGTCCAGTTTAGGAAGGCAAAGGGATGGCAACGAAAATCTTGGCTGTCCAGGTATAGGGAGGACTCACTAAAGATTTTCAAGCTATTGTCCAGTTAAGTCCTTAAGTATTTTCCTTAAGCTTTATCATAGTTAAAAGGACAAAGCCTACATCACTAGGTATAATTTTCACACCCCAAAGAGGTGCCCTCTTTAAATACCTCTTAAAAATCCCCCTTACATCTCCTGCCTGCTGCAGCCACAGGCCGGGTCCTCGCAGGGTGCGGGAGATTTACACATGAACCAAACCAGAAACCCTCACGTGGACAGACGGGGGAGTTCAACCGGGGGCTTCCCTTTCGTAATCTCTTTTATATCATGGTATAAAGAGACACTTCGAAGTGGTGAATTTCCAGCCGTGTACACTGAAAATGCAGTGGTGCCATGTAGGTGCAGGTACAGACCGGGAATCTCTGGAGGAGGAGGTGATAAGAGAGTAAAGTGGAAGTCCCGGAGGTGAGCATAACCCATCCCTATGTCCCAGAAAGACGCGTTATTCTTGTGGGGCTGTAGAAGTGGGGCGCTTCCCCCTCAGCTATCTCCCCTGAGCTTCCTTCCAGCAGCCTGGGCTTTGCAGAGTCCCTCACACCAGGCTTGGGTGGAAGAGAAGGATGGAACCAGGAACACCACGGTAGAAGGCTCAGTAGTGGTGCAGAGGGACGACGGGGAGGAAGGAGAAGAACAGCCGCACAGTAACGGAGCAAGGAGAGAAAGTGGAGGCACTTTCTGAGGTGAACTTTGACACTGAGGGTCCAAGGGACATCAGACGGAGGCAAATGAGGAACAGCCTAGCAAACACATTATTTTTCTAACAGGTTTGATTTTCTATTCCAGCAATCTGATTAGTCAGTATCTAAAACAAAACTATTATTTTAGAGATTGGCTTCAATTTAAAGTCAAAACAATTCTTTTAAAAGTGAATCAAGGGTAGCAGTATCATGTTAAGTTTTAAAAAATGTGATGGATGGGGAAGAGGGGTGTCAAACTGCAGTTTTTCCAGGCTTAAAATCTGGTAACACTGCCCTTTCTTCTGAATCCAGAAACTTTTCTGCAGGTTGAGTTGAGTCATCCCCATCAATAAAGACGGATGGTGCGCCGGAGGGGCAAGTCCCATACCCACGGCCTGGCTTCCCAGAGTCCCACAAAAACTGCGGAATTCACATATGACTGAGGCTTCCCTCCTTTTCCACTTAGTCAAAAATCCTCTGGCCTTAACTTTCCTTTCCTATTGTTTCCCCTTCTTTGTATTTGATGACATTTTCTTTTCACTTCCCAATTCCTCCTGAATTTTCTTTTCATTCCTAGCCAATTTTGTCTTTAGTGGCCATGAAATGGCCTGTGTACTACATTTTCTGAGACTGTTTCTGTTTATTTACCCATTCTCTATGCATAAGGCTCAATTATTTGTGATAATTGCTATTTTAATATTTGCTGAGTACAAACCAGGCTCATGACACTGATAACCTGGCTGTCTCCTAACTCCATTTCATTTAAAATGACTTCCTGTGTAAACCTTATCCCAGATCACCAGTTCGAGCTATTGCCAATGCCGCATATTTTTTCTGTACAACTTTCAAATTGTAATTTTTTTCCCCTTGGTCTCCTGACTATAATGTGATGATTACTCTCCACCTCATTCCTCTCTCATCAACCCAACAGGTTGATTTAGTTCTGGTTCCCCTATAGATAAATAAACCCAACAACACATAAATCTGCTCTGAGTTTCAGCATCTGCCTTCTTTAGGTGATAAAAATAATATGTCTCCCTGGGTATGTGATTGATGGAACAAAGATTGCTTTTAGAAATCAACCAACCAATAAGCAGGGAAAAAAACAAAAACAAAAAACAAATGTGTTTTCAAAAAACAAGATCAGGAAAAAAATTTGATAAAACTCCTGCACCCATGGAGTTAGATGCTACTCTAAAGCCAGGTGTCCTGGGTAGAGGGACCCAACCTGCCATTGCCTCAATTTTAAGTCCATAAAGAGGCCAGGATGGTGATGGATAGGACCTGTATACCTAGTATACACGGTGTCCCTGGGGAGTTGGGACAGGCGATGATTTTCATATTTTTCATGTCAGTCCAAAGGATAACACATTTCCTAGCGAGAACGTTAGACTAATGGGTTGGTTGCCCTATTGAAAATGTGCATTTTCAATAACATTTTCAGCACTGTCAGAGCACTGACTTTATACTGGACTCAATTCACAGGAAGCATATTCCCTGAATACGTGACATTTTCAAACTATGCACCTTTGACAACACATAGAGCTGGAAGGAGAGTAGTCAGTGGATCAGGTGAGCCCCTCAGCCCTGCAGTCGCCCCTTCCTGCACTCACTCTGCTCCCTGCAGCATCCGCATCACCTGGGAATGTGCTAAAATGCAGAAGCCCAGTCCCCGCCCCAGACTACTGACTGGAATCCACAGTTTAACGGGATGCTCAGGTGATTAGAATTTGAGAAGTTTAACTTGATAAGGGTTGAGAAGCACTGCCTATTGAAGGGAAAAAACCCCTGATGGTCAGAGGTGTTACAACAACATTTAAATAATAGCCCAACTATTCAGTTGTTGTTTGGAGATGGAAGTTCTTCCACTGTCAGAGCTGAAGCCCACACTGGAGATCTCTTTTCCCTCGTCTTCCCTCTCTATCTCATTCCCTGTTTCAGTGTGTTGTAAGTTTCTGGAAATTTAAGTTCATGGAAAGCTACAGGTGGGTAAAGGTGACCAGCCAGCAGGGGAAGTGGCAGAAGATTGAGGACAGTCTCTTGTAGCTATTTTCTGGCTGGAGAACATCAATTAACATATTTCTCAAAACTGAACCCAAAAGTAGCTCCTTCAAGTTATTTCAAATTATGTAAATAGACTGAAATAAAACTCCAATGATTGCTTCTGATGAGAAGAGTCTAATATGCTAAACATTGAAAAAATTAACTTTTATGAAAATGTATTTGGTGAGTGAAGTCAGACATTTTACCTACCACAGAGCAATTACAGACTTCCTCATGAATGGTACTGGCAGGGACTAGAGTAGTCACCCTCACGTGTAAAGTAAAAGGTATGGTGCCCGGGGGGCCTTAGGTGTCAAGTGGTTCTTGCTCCTCATTTTGTAGGCACGAAAGCCAAGACACAGAGTTAGAAACAGAGTGTACGGAGTGCAGGCCTCTGTCCACCCCCACTGCCGGGGCCCCTGCCACGCGCCCTTCGTACTGGACTGTATCACTCCCTTGCTCTGCATTTCCTCAGTGTTCATGTTTTCCCGGCTATTATTGTTTAAGGGCTTTGAAGATAGGAGAAGTGTCTTTTCCTTTATTCTAGCCTGGCGATTGGCATACAGTTAGAAACACAGTTCCAGTCAGTGGTTGCCGGGGCCAGGCATGGAGAAACTGACTGTACGTGGCCACCGAGGAAACTTCTGGGATGAAGAAAAGGCTCTACATATTGGGGGAGGTGGTATTTAAATGAGATAAACATTTGTTAAGGCTCATCTAACTGTACACTTGAAACGCGTGTTTTTTATTATGTGCAAATTACACTTCAGTAAAGTTTATCTTAAAAGGTAAAAAAATAAGGATTGCTACCACATATTGTTAATTTTTTGTCTCATAATACATCATTAGAATTGTACTTCCCTCTGTGTACTCTGAACACAGTCTGTCACACATCCCTTCAGTGGATAAGCTACTTGTCCGTGAATAAGCCACAATGTAAGTATTTTCAGAATAGAGGTAGCATGAGATAAATGTACATTTTGTGCCCAGAGTTTTAAAAAAATATTGGCCCAGTTAATTAAATAACATCTTCATAGGCTGAAAAAAAAAAAAATCTGTCTCCTTTCTAAAGTGCCTGAGGGGAGAAATTATATTCTGGGAGGACATGGTTGATGGAAATATAGAAACCAAGACGGCGCTTATCTTTTCTTAATTCTCAAAGAAACCATCATTGCAAAAGCACTGGCATAAAGTTTAAAGGACTCATCCCACTGCCTCTGAGATTGGACTTACTGCATCTGCGGGGCTTTTTAATAATCACTGCAGGATTGAGATGAATCATAGAAGATTTTGAACATAAGAGATCCTCACCCCTAGAGAAAGTCATGAGTAAACTGAACAACAACAAAACTGTAAGAACACTGTAAGAAGAGAAGCCACCTCCCTAATTATAGGACACACAATGATAAAAGCCTAGCGTTTTAACATGACAGAAGAGAACAAATTTTAATTAATGACTGTCTGGCACATAGCAGGTATTTAATAATAAATATTTGTTGACTGTTAGCTAGAGATAAAGCAAAAAATTTCTCTGAGTACTCTGAGCTGAGGGTACAACAGTTTAAAACTTTACCTTTATTTCTAACCAAGGTAGCTCAAGCACATGACTGCATTGCCAAATGTAAATGGGAATGAAGAAAATCTTATAAAATACTTTTTCTAAGAATGCCACCTGGGGCAACAATGGAACAAACCGTTGTTATTTTTTAAAGAACAATTCTAATGACCTGATGCCCAGTCCCATTTGAATTATGAACATTCAGATTTAAACATAACGCTACCCATGTTGCATTACCCTATGAGCACCACAATTTCTCTGGCCACTGTTTAGCTTGACACTAGCTTCTCTCACTATTATTAGATTACTCTTTAGTGAATCATATGCAAGGGAAAAGGCCTCTGCCTTTATCCTGCCAAAATTTTATGGCTGGCAAGGCTCATCTTCTATAACAAAGTGGATCTTGGCTTCAAATTTGGATAATAAAGAAAAAAAGACAGCTGAGAAAATAAAACAGATTATTTTACTGAGTGCTTTCCTTTCATATATGAAGAAAATGCTTTTGACAATGACCCATCTGTACTTGGGCTATTACTTTTACTTGCCACTATGGAGTCTCTTACTGTTGGATTATTTGTCTCTGTCAACAGACTTAGTAAATCATTTAGCTAACATTAATTTATTTGACAAATGTTTATTGATGCCTATTTTGTGCCAGGCACTGTCCAAAGTAGTTGCCATGGTCCCATGCCTGCTAAATCAAAGTTATGGCCATGCCGTCATTGCCTGCACAGATTTTTATTCCTTCTCCGGTGAATACTGTCCCTGATAGCTGGTTTTACATCTCTAGGTATCAGCAGGTAGAACTGTTATTAAATGATTAATGGACGACAACAGCATTTGTAAGGATAGCAACTACTCTGGGCTAGGCACTCAGGGTTGAGTGTGAACAAAACAGACAAGATGCTGCCTTCTTGGGAGTTTGCAGACCAAGAGAGGAGACAGACATGAGGTGATGGCTCGTGGTGAGGATACTGAAGAAAATGACAGTATCGATGACAGAGAGCAGATCAGAGCGAGACGGAGGGGAACAGAAGGAGGAATCTAACAAAGCATCATCAAAGCTGAAATGTGATGGATGAGAAGGAGGAATTCGTGTGAAGATCTGGAAGAGGATTATTTCGGGCAGAGAGTGGAGAGGGCGATGGGGAAATGGTTGCAATGCTGATTGGTTATGTTAGGATTGACCACTTCCAGCTCTGTCCTCATGATACAAAGGTCATCCATGATCTGGCCTCTACTTTGGGCTCACCTCCTGCCCTTCTGCCTCGTGACTCTGCTTTACCAACACCTCGTTCCTCCAGCACCAGGCAGTTCCCTCCCTCCACACCCTTGCTCACACTGTTCCCTTTGCCTGGAGCATCCTCCCTTCCTCACCTGGCCAACTCCTCGTTTTTATAACTAAGATGATGCATCAATTCCCTAAGGAGCCTTCATGGATCCCCAACCTGAGTTAAGTACCACTCCATTCAACTTCCAAACTTCTATATTATTGTGTTGGTCCTGGAACTGACAGACCTGATTTTGAATCCAGATTCCTCTACATTTTAGCTGTGAGGTCTTGGAAAAAATTACTTGACCTCTGTACACTTCAGCTCCTCATCTGCAAAACTGGCATAAGAGTATCTGCCTCCTTTGGATGTTGTGAGGAAAACATGCTGTAATCCAGATGGTGTGCTGACACAGGTCAGGCTCTGTAAATGCTGGCTCTCCTACAGGTCTCCTCCACTGGTCCAGGCCTCCTCAAGAGCAGGGACTGTGCCTTGTCTTTTGGTATCTGTGGGTCCTAACATAGTTCTGGGCACATGGCAGACATTCAACCAATATATAATATATGACATCCAGAGTCCTCAGGACGGCACAAAACACCTGCACCGATCCATGAGCCCTCCTCATCCTGAATCACCCCAGGCTCCTTTCCACACACGCCTCTCTGTCACCCCCATCTCACCTTATTGTGATTTCTTGTGCCTAGAAGATTCTGACCTTAGATGTCCTCGTCCTCTGGGCTTCCCTGTCTTTGTTGTTCCTTCTATCTGGAAGGCCTTTCTCAGCAGGGCAACTCCTACTGTTTCTTGTCTTTCAAAATCAAAAGAAATATAACCTACACTCTGTATCTACTGTATCTCTCAAGGAATTCACCCGGATGCCTATTTTTTATTATAATGTTTCCTATTGTATGACAGTTACTTGCTATATGTGTGTTTTCCTTCTAGTTTCTGAGCTCCTTAAGTACAAAGTCTGGTATTCATCTCTGTATCTTGTTCTTCAAACTACATCACACATGTAGCAGGCAATTGTTTAAACATTAAATAAATGTTTGTGGAATTGAAGTGACATGTTAAGGCCAAGTGGAGTAGAAGGAAATACTTATCTGATTCTGATGATCAGAACCAGTGAAGGGGTCCTGAAGACTTCAGGGAGCATGCTCACTTCTTGGGCCCCTTTGAAAGGGAGGTATTTGGGGGACTTTTGCATGACTACATAACTCAAGAGCAAGGATTATTCTTATAAGCCATCTCCCATTCTTCCTCAAACCCACCTTCTCTTCCTTGCAGAATCTAAATAAACTGACCTCTTTTTCTTGTTCACCATTCTCTGGGATTCCCTTGTGATGCAAAGAGTATATTTCCACATGGCCTGGCCTTCTGCATGGATTTATATATAGGAATGAAGCATTTGGGATTTCTCTACTACTTCTCTTTGCTTCTGCAGTTTCTACTGCCTAGAACATACTTTCTGCTGGTCACGTTCTCATCATTCTCTGTATGTCCTTCTCTAACTCTGACCTGGAGATAAGAACTCATCACTCCTCACTCTAGATTACCAAGATATTCTGTACCTTCCTGTGTTACCAGACTTCTTATATGATATTATCATCTGTTAACAGACTGTGAGCACTGCAAGAGCAGGAGTTGTTTCCAATTCATCTTCATAACTTTCAATGCTTATTGAAATGCCTGGCACATTAGAAGCATTTAATAAATGATGGATGAACAGACGGATGGATGGGTGGGTGGGCGAACAGGGCAGAAGACAAAGCCTTACAGACCGACCTGCCTCTATCCCCACACATCTACTTAGCTTTCTGAAAAGTCAGTATGACTCTTAAAAAAAAGATATGATCAGTTAAGATGCCATAGGCTACACATGACAAAAAATCTTAACTCAGATTGTTGATTTTTCAGCTCTGTCATTTTCATCTGACCAACAGACTGATGCCTTTATGGTCACAAGTTGGCTGCAGCATCTTGTTCCAGCCATTACATTTAGACATAACAAATCCCAGAGATGAAAGGGCTATCTTCCCTTTCAAGAGAGGAAACCATTCCCTGAACCCCCTTGCCCCAGAGACTTCTCACAAGTCTTGTTGGCCAGAACTGGTTGACGTGTCCACTCACTACCATTCTTTGCCAGAGGCCTGGCCACTCCTCGTAGGATTTACTCTTGAACTAGGGAAGAGGTCACCATCCTCAGAGCCATGTACATAACAGGTGGATACCTAAACAAAATAAGGGTTCTGTTTGCAGCGGGGAAGAAAGAGAGGCTGCAGGGTAGGCAACCAATAGTATCCGTTCCCCAAGACTAAGTTCCCAATCAATTCCATTAATTTAATATATACACCTGAACAAGGTTGAGTTTGAACTCTGCTGCTCCTTTCTAGGCCTGTGTGGGGTCTCTAAAGGGTGGTGACAGTGCTCCTGCTTGTTATCAGCCCTCACGTCATTTCCTCTGTCTCTGTCCTCCAGCTCCCCGCTGCCCTCACTCATCTTCCCACCCCGCAGGCTCAGCCTCCTTCCATGTCCTCGGCCATACCTCTGAGCCAGGAAGGGCTTGGTTGTGCCTGTCCCCTTCCAAAATCAAGTATTCGTACTGTGAGCATTATTTCGGATATAGTACCCCATGATGAACATGATCCACTTAGGATGTAACAAAGTGGCTCTTGGTGCGTCCCTGGCCCAGGATATGTCCTGAAGGTCATTGTTTGTCCTATTCCTTGATGCCTGAGTTGCTGCCACCCCTCTGTATCCATTGCCTTTTTCTGAGCAAGTCCTACTATATCTTTTGCCCAGGTCATCTTTGAGCCAAATCATTTCTTTCTGAGTGATAATATATCCCTGTGATCTGTTTGCTTCTATCTCTCTCCAACTGTCAAAGGATGTGAGACATCACTTGAAACTGTGCTCCAGTGGCTCCCTTAAGCACTTGTCTTGCTGCCATCTGTTCAGCTACAGCAATATGTCCAGGAACTGCCTTGATGTCTTAGTCTGGTTCGCTCTCAGCACATGACCTGCCCAACAGAATTTATTTACGTGGCTTCTGTTCCTGAGGACTGGATCTGCTCCAGGAACCCTGTGTTGGTTAGTGACTAGGAGCTGTCACTTGATGTTTATTAGAGCATGTGTCACTGATTCAGAGGATGAACTTGATGACAACAGAAGGCCCAGATCTCACACCTCAAAAGGTAAGCACGTTGTGCCATGAATTTTAAATATTTCACTTTGTTTCAAACTTGGTGTCAGTTTATGCCCTTTTGTCAAAAATCCACAAATTCCTTAATTTAGCCTCCCAGGTCCTATTTAGTATTTTATTTGAAACCATCTTACTTTGCATTTAATCTGTGATCTAATCATGGACAAAGTAAAGACTCTACAAGGAAAAGTGGGGAGGCTCTCCATTATCCTCTCCCCACATGGCAGTGACACCTCAAATGCCATCAGTGACTTGTCTCCCATAAGTGAAAGTGTGTGTTTATGGTATTAACCTCAAAAAAGAGCTTTATAAAATGCTGCCTTCAGCTGCACATGTGAATGTTTCAGTAGACCCATGGGAATTGCGAATGGGGATTTGAGGACAGCCTCTGACCACTTTGATTTTAACTTCTCATTAACAAAGCCATTGCTTATATGTTTAATGACCAATTTTACAATAGACAAATACACGCTTCAATAGAGTCCATCTAAATAGTTCATTAACCTCCTCACCAGCCACACCTCCCGGGAATCCAAGGCACTGCTGAGTTATCTTCTCTAAAGGAGCTTTTCTTACAGAAAATAATGGTAACCCGGTATGTGAACTCCAGAGAGAGGAAACTTGGGCCAGAGAAAGCAAGAGCAGTATAATGTAGTATGGTTATCATTAGGGCAAGTTCAGTCAGAATATAAGGCTGTCTTGCTTTGAATATGCTGAGTGACTCCAGCCAGTGTTCTGAGTGGTGCAACTAAGGCTGAAAAATGGCCAAAACCATCAAGGACTCGAGCATTATTAGCAAAAACCATACTTTTCCTTATTTTCTATATCAATTGGTTTTCCCCAAATAGTCCCTTCCATGAACTATTATTGCTTCTTTTTAGTCTCGCTTCAGCTCAGCTTTTGCAAAATTCTCAGATTTCGAACTTTAAAATAGACAAAGTTTGGAGAGAAAATGGCTTTTGAGTTTTTCTCAAAAGCCTAGATTTTGAATGTCAAAAGCAAAGGCCTTGAAAGACTCCGTTCACAATGACTAGATATGGAAGAATAAGACCAAGTCAGGTTTTCCAATCCCTTCGCCCTCAGCCCCAAGTCCCAATTGAAGACAGTGTTTAAAGCTAGGAGAGGAGAAGAAATGGGAGAGTGAAGAGAAGATTTTACACACTGGTGTGTCCCTGGGCTGGGGGCTAGGGGCGGAGATTGGGGGTAGACTCCACTCCTCAGATAGACTTGGGGCGATTGAGAGCACAAGACTTATGAATCATTTCTTAGGTGTATGCCAGCGAGGGTGCCCACCTCACAGAGGTCGCTGTGGAGCATGCCTTGGGAGGAGCAGAATAGAAACAGGTGTGAGGTACCCACACAGATGGGGCTGAGGAACTTCCTCACATTCCCTGGTGTGACTCCTGGCACAGAGACAGGCAAGACAGCCTGCAGACCCAAGAAGCCTCGCTGTCCAAACAATGAGAACATAGTGGTCATCTGCTTGGGCCGAAAATGAGAAACTCTCCAGGATGCAAATCTAGCCCGGGACTGCGGACAGAGGACAATGGCAGGCCAGATGCCCTCACTTTCCACCAACACTGTGACTCCTGAAACTTAGAGTACTCCCAGGAAAAAAGAAAGAGAACACCTTGAACTGACCAAGGAAAACTTGGATGGACTAAGAAAACCTTGAATTGATTGAGATTAATGGAACTAGTAAAGATTTTGGTTTTGCTGCCAGGCCTGATGGTGATCTGAGTTACAGAAAGATAAAGTTACATAGCTTATACACCTGAGTTTGTTGACTGATTTATATTGTGTGTGTATTTATATACAATTAATGGAAAAAGAAAAGAAATATATGAAAACTCCAGAATCATGAAATCAAGTTTTTCTTTTTTATGTGCCTTATAATTTTAAATGTTTTTAAAGAATTGTGGACTTCTCTAATATTAGAAACAAAAATACTAGTTACAACAGAAAAAAAAATCAATGTAAGTAACCAGTTTGTGAACCTCAGAGAAATGAGACTTCAATAAGAGAAGACCCCACTTAAGGCAATTATACTCTGCAAGCCAAGGTAGAGACCCCCGTGCACCTCATCCCAGGATGAGGCAGGAAGTTTTAGTGGCACACCCTATACCTTTTCTCCCCTTCTTTCTTGCCAACAAAACCCTGAGTTTGTTCAAGTAGCTCCCTCTGTGTAGGAGGTGAGGGAGGCCCATGCCCAGCCCTAGGGTGGACCATGACTCATTTAAGCCAATAAGCAAGCATGGAGGGCAATTCTGGCCCAGGAAACATGAGGGGAAGCTGTTGGGGGTGGGTGAGCATTGTGGGAAATGTTTCTTAGCTTTCCAAGGGAGACTCAAGGAAGAGATCCTCCCCTTTTCAGCTTCTGGATGTCCGTGTGTGAGAAATAGCTGCCTGGAACTGTGTCAGCTGCTGTTCAGTCCTTAGGGCAGTTAGCTTGAAGGGAAGAGGATGGAGACAGCAGAGCAAAGAGATGGTGGGGGCTGGCCTTGATGTAAGTTGCTCAGTGAACCAACTGTGAGGCCTCCAAATATCCGGTCATTTGAGATAGTAAATCCACTTATTGTTCAAGGCATTTTGAACTGTTTTTGTTTGTTTTTACGTGCAGCACTATTACATATCGTACATACATTATTGATCAATAATGACTAGTTTATGTGTTTGCTTCCCTTCCTCCATGAGTCCCTCTCTCATCCTGCTATGTTCAGTAAACATATTGAGAACATAGACCATGTGTTATTTATTTTTTCTATATCTAACCCAGGGCTGGGAAAATGTAGGTGCTCAATGGACTTAAGCTGAACAAAAATTATTCAGCCATTAAAAGAAGTGAAGTTCTGATACATGCTATGACATGGATAAATTTTGAAAACATAATCCTAAGTGAAATAAGTTAGACACCAAAGAACAAATATTGTATTATTCCATTTATATGAAATATCTAGAATAGGCAAATCATTGAGACAGAAAGTAGATTAGACGTTACCAGGTGGCTTAAAGGAGGGAGGAATGTGAGTTGTTGTCTAATGGTTACAGAGTTTCTGTTTGGTGCCTTAAAAAATTTTGGAAATAGTGATAATGGTTGCACAACATTGTGAATGTAATTAATGACACTGAATTATAAACTAAAAATGATTAAAACAGCAAATTTTATGTTATATATACTTCGCTACAATAAAAAAAAATGAAGGAATATTGAATACGAATCCTGCTATCTACCACTCATGGGTCTCATACTCCACATGGTCACAAGGAGGGTTTTTATAAAGATCTGGGGGAGGGGAGGGCAGGTAGTGGTCACTGGGCTGGAGGAAGTCTTTCCAAGGGGTTCACAGTCCAGAGCAAGGAGGGAAAGGAGAGAGTTGGAACTCCTTTCGGTCCTTCATTTGTAAAAGCCCAGGTTCCACACTAACCGCTTGTGACTTACAGGCATTTCGATCACGAGATGAATCACTCCAAATGGGTACTTGAGGAGAAAAAACAAATTAAATCCAAACGAGTAAGCTACTCATCAGTGAAAACAGAGGTGAGTCTGTCTGCTTACCTCAATAATTCTCAAAACTGTTAATTATTCATATTTCTTTACAATTTTATTTTTCACCATTTGGAAGGATGCCCCATTTTCACTCACTCAACACTTAACTATCTCTGAGCACTAGTTAAAATTTTCACTAATTTAGTAGAATACAGACATGGAGTCATGACAGCAGCTGTCACCACTGCAGACCAATGAGATGCCAAGAGGAAAGCCTGATGTCACAGCCCCTCAGGTTAATACGTGCCCAGAACAAGCCCAACATCCCGCCATGGACCGCCCCTCAGGATGCCTGAGCAGTGTCCTACGGATGCTTTCTCTCCTGCCTTCGCTGCAGCCTCACTGCTGGGGCAGCAGACTGCAAGAGTAGGAACAAAAGTTTACTGCAGCCCAGCCTCCCGCGTTCCAGCTCCTGGGCCTCTGGTGCAGTACACTCCACAGGAGCCACTGAAACCGGCACTCAGGAATCCTCTCCTGCAGTTCCCTCTGCCGTGGTCTAAATGTTTATGTTCCCCCCAAATCCATGTGTTGAATCCTCAGCCCTAAGGTTATGGCACTAGGAAGTGGGGCCTTTGGGAGGTAATTAGGCCTTTAGGGTGGAGCCTTCGTGAATGGGATTAGTGCCCTTAGAAAAAAGGCCCCAGAAGAAGCCTTATCCTTTCTGCACGTGGCAGTCTATGAGCCAAAAAGTGGGCCCTCACCAGAACCCGACAATTCTGGCACCCTATTCTTGGACTTCCAGCCTCCAGAACTGTGAAAAATAAATTTCTGTTGCTTATAAGTGACCTAGTCATGATAACTTGTTTCAGCAGCCCAAACACGCTAAGACACCCTCTTATCATTCATGCTTCATTGAGACTCCTGAATCTTTTTTAGTAGTTTGTGGTTATTTCCAAATTTATAATGTAATATTTAACATATCCAAAAAGACACAGGAACAAATCAACACATACCTATGCATCCCCCACACAGCTCAGAAATAAGATATCAATATTGTTGAAGGCCCCTTCTCAATCACATCTCCAATCTCTTTATTTCACCAGATAAAAGAGTTTCTCAGCCCCCCTCAGTACTAAATCAGTGTTCAAGAAACATGAACACTAGACAATTATTCTGCAGCCGCTCATTAATTCATTTCTGTTTACATTCAACTGAAGCTGTGGTCCTCAACCCCCAGGCCTTGGAACAGTACTGGTCTGTGGCCTGTTAGGGACCCGGCTGCAGAGCTCTGCCAGTGCTGCCCCTCCACCACCATCCATGGAGAAATGTTTCATGAAACTTAGGAACTGGAAGGTCACACAGCAGGAGGTGAGCAAGTGAAGCTTCATCTGTATTTACAGCCACTCCCCATCACTGCCTGAGCTCCACCTCTTCCCTCTCCCCTGCTCTCCTTACCCCTGCCAGGTCTGTGGAAAAATTGTCTTCCATGAAACTGGTCCCTGGTGCCAAAAATGTTGGGGACTGCTGAACTAAAGCATCAGAAGTTTAGTGGGTGCAAAGCATCATAAGAGTAGCTTGCCTAATCTATACTTCCCATTTGATATTATAGGTCCCAATTTTCCTGTTGTGAATTCATTTAAATAGCAAATAGCTGGTTGCCTTTTTTAGAATAACAACCTTTCATATTGCTCAATACTTTTAGTAAGTTGTCTTTCTCCTTCTCCTCTCTAGTCTCATAAACCTCAGTCTCTATAATCTTCCATGTCAAAACCCATTCTCCAACCTTCTAATTAATCTTGTGGTTTTTCTCTAACCCATTTTCAATGTTCCCATTTCCACCTACATGTATGTGCTGCTACACTCATGAGTAAGATATCTATGGTCCCTGGACAAAGATGTCAGCTCTTACCACCTATTGAACACTTTTTGTCTTCTGGTTTCTTTACATACAGTTACTGTCTCTCATCCCTATAAAACCTGGCTGGGGAGATTCATAGATAAGTAGAGATTTATGGAGAGATTCAGTAATGTGTTCAAGGTCACAGAGGTGACAGGGTTGGGAGGTGAACTAAGGTCAAGTAATATGGCCATGCTCTTTCCTCTACTCTCCTTCTATAAATGGCTAAAGAAAACCCCAGATAAGTATCTTGTGACTAAGGCAAAATAAAGCAGAGTGCGCATTGTGTTGTCACCTACGCTTTGATTGAGATACATCGATTCAGTCTGGCTACAGCCCAGTTGGGTCCATTTAAGAAATGACAATAATTTGCATACTCAGAATCAAACACTTGCTATCACCACGAGGACACAGAATGGAATTCCTGACAAAATAAGTATTTACTACATGTAAGAGCCACACTTCTTGTCCTGTTGGTAAACTAAAAATGAAAGTAAACTCTCTTCTTTTTCCCCTTTCCTGAGGGAGAAAGAAATCCCTGCAATGGCTTTTGAGAACAAGTTGCCTAAATGAAAATCTTAATAATGATTAAAACTTCTGAAATCAGTAATGGAAGCAGGAAAGTAGACAACAGACCCCTGAAATCCTAAAATAAAAAGGACTCCTGCCCTTAACTCTAGGAATTATTCAGTAAGTAATATTTTGTTCAACTCTGGAATCCTGGATTTAAAAAGATATGCTATTAGTAAAATTAGATTTGCATTAACACTCCAGTGAGTGAGCCTGGGAAAAGTAAAGTTGGAGAGTAAATCTTTTCTCATTGTCCCCCCAACAAAGCAGGGCGAAGAGTGCTGTGTTTCAGTGTCCACAGTGCCTGGCACACGTCACCTCAGGAACTGCCGAACCAATGAATGAAGCAACGAACCAGATGAAAGCTGGAGGGAAAACGGGATTCTGTAAAACCATTCAAACTATAGGCTTTCTTTTGATTTCATGATCACCAAGTAA
>CAUYSK010020412.1:0-32501 GCA_963575035.1 Avahi laniger
AAAAAAAAAAAAAAAAAGCCGAAGGCGGCTTTCCCCATAGAAAGAGAGGTGAAAATTAAAGTGCATTCATAGCCAGATGCTAGATTTACAAAGTACCCTCTACAAGGCCCCGGGCGAGTTGCCTTCCTTCCGTGGTGAGAGGTCAGCCCTTTGGAGACAGACCAGACAGCTGAACTGGCCGGAAATACGACTCTCACGCCTGTGCTATGGGATAGGGAAATAATGGCTCTACTCCCTCTGGAAGGTGGATGGTGGAGAATAATTCCAAACCTGGGATGACACCTTTCTCTCTCCCTCATTAAACACTTACTTGGGTGAAAAAGGTGAAGTCAGTAAAAATTTATGGACTGCCTTGCCCTAATTTCTGCAAAACCTCGACCTTTTCCTTCTCATTGGCTGCATGATTTACTGAACATGAGCTAATAGTCACAAGCCTGGCACCCGGTGAGCACAAGGGTGCTTTGGGGAAGTCGCTACTCATGTCACAGTGATGGTTTATCTGGTATCAAGCGGGCCATGATGTCACAGCAGATGTCTAATTGCTTAGAAATACGAACATAACTTTCCATAGAAAGGACAAGTCAGCGCTGACCCTCTGCTCATAGCTGTCTCTCTTCTTGGTTCATCGTTCAAGACGGTGGCAGCTCAAATGTCACACTCTGATGCTAAAGACTAATTCACGATGCCTTTGTCTGAGAGAGAAGGGCCTGGCTCAGCCACGGAGCACAGGAGCGACAAGACTGGACGGGCTGGAGTGATTTTCATTTTACCGTGTAGATAAGTGGATTTCTAGGAAGGACAGGAAAACTTTCTTTTCAAATTGGTCAGGATACTTCCGGGAAAAAAAATGACAGAAACTCAATTCAAGCTGGCTTAAGGATCAAAATAAATTTATGGGTTCAGATCCTAACTCTTCTGATTTCCAGCTAGGTGATTGTGGCTAAGTTCCTTACCTTCTCCAAAACTCATTTTTCTTAACTCTAAAAGGCAAGTGATTTAAATAATTATAATAATAATTAAAATTATTATGATGATATGTTATAATTATTATAATAATTGAATAAATAATTTATGGACTTGTTTAACGGGAAAATCTAAAGGTGGACCTGGTGGGTTCAGGCACAGCTGGGTTTGTAGGCTCCAAGGACATCCATAGGTCCATATATCTCAGACCTGCTTCTCACTTCTTTCCTGTCTTCATTCTCAGGCAGGCTGTGGCCAGGTGGTTGTTTTTGGAAGTTCCAGGCTTATATCAGCCTCACAGCTAGCAACTCCCAGCCAAAAGAGAAGACTCTTTCCCAGGAGCACCAACAAAAGTCCCAGAATTGAACCTGATTGGCTGGCTCGGGTCACAGGTTCATCCCAGAGCCAATCATCTTGGTCAAAATGATAGAACATGCTAATTGGCCAGGCCGAGATGGCGTGCCCGGCCCTGAAGCAGAGCAGCTGAGGTCAGCCCCCCTGCACTGTTTGGACTAGGAGTGAGAACAGGATGGTCATAAACGAGAAGTGAATGCCAGCAGGTATAATAAAGAGCAGATCTCCTCACGCTCTCCCATGTGTAAATGAACAATCTTTTCTGGGGTCTTCTGACTTGTATAGGGTCCTGGCTCACAATATTGAAATAGAAGGGGGCCTACACGTCCGTGCTGCCCTGGAGCCCTTGGGGAGCTTTTTGCTTCTCTTGCTCGTGTTTAGTGTGTCTCTCTGCAAGACTGAAAAATGGAATCTAGAAGGCATTTCTAAAAGGGCTTTCATCTCCAATGGCTGGCCCATGTGCACTGGAGCATCAAAACTCCGTGGGGAGGTGGAGAATGAGGTAGGTGGAAATTTGCACCTCCAGGTCTGAGTTCCAGCTCTGCCACCTGCTTCCCATGTGATCTTAGGTCGGTTAACGTTTCTGAGGTTCTGTTTACTCTTGCCAAGACAGGAATTTCTGTATACTCCCTACCTCAATGACTTTGGTGAGATGTGAATACTCAAAGTTATAAGAAAGGACTTGATGGGTTATTAGTAGCAATAACAATGGCTATGATTTACTGAGCCCCTACTATGTATCATATGAATATTATGTTATTCATATCACTTGCATTTTAGAGTTAAGAAAAATGAGTCCTAGAGAGGGTAAGGAGCTTAGCCACAGTCACCAAGCTGGAAACCAGTAGAGCGAGGATTTGAACCCAGGTCTTTTTAGCCCCCAGGCCTGCATTCCCTCCACTATGCTGAACAGCCTGTGGCAGACACTATAGGCTGGCTGCAGAAGCCATGCCCTTTCCCCACCATCCTTTCTTCCTAACCAACTCTTGTTGGTTTTGTCATTCTATTCTGTTCTGGGTAGAAATGTGCCCAGCCCTAAAGAATGCATCATGATTGGGCTAAGCCAACCATAACTATCTCATTTTCCTTTGCTGGATATTTTCTCTCCCGGCCACCCTTGCCACAGATGTGACCAATGAAATATAAAAGGAAGTCTTCTGAGGAAACTTTTGGAAAGTACCTTCCAGCTAGATAAAAAAATATGATTTCATTCCTTCCCATTCTTTTCTGTTTGGAATGCTGAGTGAAGAGACAATGCCTGGAGCTGTGGCAACCATCTTGTGACCACGAGGATAGAAAACCAACTTAGTGGTGATGCAGAAGCCTGGTTCTTTGTTGATAACTCTGAGTCAGTGAAAACAGAAACACGAAGTCACCTCCCTTCCAGGCTTCCTGTAAGTAAATAGTAATAAATGTCCTTTCACTTCACGTGATTGCTGCCAAGTGCAATTCAAACCAGTACAGCCTCTAGTTTTAACTTGAATCTGAGGACTAAGGTTATAACCAACAAAACCACAAGAGACACATTGGGATGACAGAGATCTGAGGATGAAGAGACATGGATAGTATCCACATAGCAGACAGTGGCATCGGATCCTCCGGAGCTTCCTGCCCTCTGTCCTTCCCTCCTATTCCTATTCGAGAGCCCCATGCAGCAGACAGAGAAGCAAGACAGGCCTTGGGAGGAGGAGCGTGGGTTCCGGGGCAGTGGTGGCCGTGGCGGAAATGGCGGCTTAGTCTCAAAACCAGACCACAGGCTTAGCGATTAGCAGTGGTTGCCAGATCCCAGCTCCGGGGCTGAGAACCCCCTTCCTTTGCTCAGCTTGGGGAAAGCTCCAGCTGGAGGCGGAAGCGAAAACTGTGAAGGTCAGAGGGCAGAGGGCAGAGGGCAGAGGGCTGGGAGCCAAGCAGGACGCGGTGTTTATGGAGTCCGGATTTCCCAGCTGGGGAGGACTGCACGGAGCGTCCGGCAAGGTGAGACGCAGCTGCGGGGAACGTCAGTCCGGGCGGAGGTGTCAGGCTGCCGGGTTGTCGGGGCCCTGGGTTCACTGCCTTGCCCACCACCCTACCCGTGGCTCCCCTTCTCCTCATGTTGTTTGGGGCAAGTCGCGTAACCTTTCTGAGGCTGTTTCCTCCTCTGAAGAACAGGAGTGACGACCATACCAACTGCCCAAGGCTAAAGCAGGTGAATTAAGACAGCAGGTGACAAGTGCTTTGCAACAGTGACAACACAAGAAACCTTAGCTGTTTTCATTTGTTTTATTGGGGACTAGTGTAATGCCAGGCGTACAGGCCGAGCTCTGTAAATATTTGTTGAATTAATTATTATTGTTGCCACAAAGTACCCACAAGCTACATCGAGAGCTCACTGCATTGACGTGGCGTCACCCATCTTGACTTCAGGACAACCCCGTTGCCCCAGGTGGAGGTGACCTAGGGTGCAATCGTCAAGGGGTAGCTGATGGAGGGCCCAGCCCACCTTGGCCCAGCGGAGCCTGGGGCCGCCTCCGCCAGACCAGACGCTGCTAATGGCTTTTGTTCGTCTGCCAAACTCTCCCGCCTTCCTGCTCTGGGAAGAAGGAGCAGACGGCACCGAGTCCTGCGGAGGCCGACGCCTGCCGGAGGCTGGGAGCCTGGGAAGGGGAGCGAGGAGCCCGTCGCTGGGAGGGGCGGGGGCAGTTCTGGGGGATTCTGCACAGGCCCCGGGGTGTCCTTCCTGGCTTCACACCCCCCGCTGTCTCTGCACGTGCTCCAGACGGCCCGCACTCCCTTTCTCTCCTGCGCTCACAGGAGTCAAAGCAAGCCTGGTGATGGGAAAACCACACGAAAGCTCGGCGTGACCCGGGTTCAGCCTCGCGGACATCAGCGAGCCCACAGACACTGGCCCTCTCTGAGATCGGGCTGGCTCCCTCACTCCCAGCCCACGGAGGCAAGGGAAACACGGAAGGCAGCCAGGGTCTTCTCTGTCACCCCTGGGCTTGGAAGAGCTTAGGGACAGAGTGACGTCAGCACTTCCAGTGAGGAACACGGAGAACTTGCCACCCGCCAGGTTCCTTCGCGGGCTCCCCTGCCTCTCGCTTGGTCCCCACAGTGCACTTTACCCCATTTCAAAGATGAGGTCACTGAGGTGTACGGGGGTCAAGTAGCCCAGATTAACCAACGCCCGAGTGGTAGCGCAGTCAGGTGGGTTTCAAGCGTGGGCTGAAACCCTGACCTTTGATGATGACAGAGCAGCCCCCAGATAACCTTTTGATTATTTTAACCAAATTTATCAACATTCAAAATTTTGCCTCAAGGCTAAGCCTTCAGAAAAAGATGTTTCCCGTCCTAAAAGAAATGGAGACCTCACTTTTTCTTCATGACTTATTATGGGATTTTTGGACGACACATGCTAATTGTTGTTTCTACCTGAAATCACTGTGTTTCGAAGCCTGCTGGGCGTGGAGGGAAACTCTTTTCCAGAGCCTCGTTATCCGCTATTATGCACATCATTATTACCGCGCTAAACTTAAGTATTCTTTTAGAGCAACTTAAAAACAAAAACTAAATCAAAGGTGAGAAAAATGCCCGTGCATGTATAATGGCTTGCTCCTTGGCTTCCCAAAAACCAGAAAAACAAGCCGAGTGCGCAAATATACCTGCAGACTATAATCTGTCTGTAATCTACGATTACATACACATCCAGTATGTATCTTCTTGGGATGGTTTCTGAAAAAAATAGCCTGAAGATAATTTAAATCCATTTTAAAACTTGGCGAACTTTTGTAAGTCTGACGGGACCCAGGTGATCGGAATTCCTCTCTCACGGGTGTTGGAGGTGACAGGCTGGAGACAGAGCCCCCTGCTAGAGACGTCCTGCGTCACCTCTGGAGCTAAATGAACCCTGATCGTTTTAGGAGACACAAGGATCTGCATCAGTTTCCCCATGAAGAGACTCGGGAGGGCTTCGTCCACTTAGCTGGGAGGACAGAGAGAGAGAAAAAGCCAGAGAGTGGGGACCAGAGTGACCGAAGGAAGGACGGTGACACGCCCTAGTTGTCAATCAGCAGGAGCCTGGAAAAATGAAGCCCTCCCAGATGAAGGTGTGTCCCAAGCTGACAAGGAGAACGAGCTGGATCTATAGGATTGATAAGGACAACTCTTTTCATTGTAAATACATTCTGATTCATAGCAAATCTTTTCAATGTAAATTTTTTTAAAGTGCAGACCAGGGTATAATATCTGCTGTTGTTGTTTTAAATTGGGAATTTTCTGTACCTATAGCTTTCTCTTTCCCCCTCTCCATTTGTGTTTCTATCTAAATATCTATATCTAATCATATCTATAGCTGACATAGAATCTATATATTAGCTATATCTATATGTAATCTATATCTAATCCAATCTATACCTAATCTAATTGGAATATCTCTAGAGTGATTCCTAATAAACTGGTAACTGGTTGTATCTGGAGAGGAAAACTAGGAGCCTGCAGATCAGAGGTAAAAACATCATTTACTTTTCACTGTATACCCATTTATTATGTTTAAATTTTAAAACTTTAATAAAGTTATTGGTACTATAGCCAACCCTAATTTAGCACATACTACATAGCAGGTACTGCTCTGAGCTCTTCACACTTATAAACTCATTTGATCCTCACCACACCTAAGAGGTAGGAGTGATTATGATGGCCCATTCTACAGATGAGAAAACCGGGGTACAGAGGTTATACCTCTAGCATCTGAACTCAAGTAGAGAGGCTCCAAAATCCAATTCTATATGCGTGTGCTGCTTTTAAAGAATGAAGATGCTATTTTTTTCAGTGTGGAGAGGAGTTATCGCAGCCATCTTTGACCACGAGGATGACACTGTCCCTGGGTCGGTGACTGTCAGGTGCGGTTCCCGGCGATGCTAAGTGAGGGGTTTGGGGGAGATGGGGGCGGTGAGGCCTGTGTACCCAGGGCCCAAGCCCCCAAGCTCCTTGAATAAGAAGCGGGGGTGTCATTCTCTGACAGCTCTCAATCCTCATTATTCTTCTGCTAATTTTAAAATACTGTGCTGTATATAAATTAGACCTTGCTTTAAGCCCTCATTATGTGATTTTGCAATTCTTGCTAGATGTAATCAGCATACCAAGGAGGAGAAATCAGATGATAGCTTCTCCTGCTCTCTAATGGATGGCTGGAAATCGAAACCCCTCTCGCCACCATTTTCCTGACCAAATTGAAGAAACACGTTGTGTTGTCTAAATGGGTTCGAGTTGCAGTGAGAATAGCTTTTTCTCTCCAAAGTCACCATAACCCTGAATCAGGTTTGGCTCGCCCGCCATCTGGCCGCAAACCCCACAGTACCCTACTTATATTCAAAGCGGTACTAATTGCCTTGTTAACAGAGCTCCTCTCAAGAGAACGAAATTTAAGCAGAGGAATATCAAAGCACGATTCCAAGAGAATTGTCGATCCAGGAACTGATAGCATTTCCAGCAACCCAGTCTCAGAAGGCCCACGGAGCAAAGAAGGAACATTTTAATGGCATCGTCAGGAGGATGCAACTTGTCAAGGCAGATTTGCAAACAGGAAAGGGGGCAGAGACCGCTCTTGTCTAGACATCTGATTAGTGGGAAATTGTAGGATTAGGAGGGCTGTGGATTTTTCTGGCTGCCGTCTCTGAGGAGGTCAGGCTTTCTGCGCCAGATGAGAGAAACATTTGTGTCCGGTAGAAAATGCTGACTGGTCCTCATCTTCCCCTGGGTTCCAGCGGCAATTCCAGACCAAGAAAATATATTAATGGATTGAAACCCGCTGCTGCTGCTTGGCATGGTGGGCAGCTGCCCGGGAGGGTCTGGGGCTCAGAAATGGAAGGGGACTGGGGCCGCAGGAGACGACTCTGAGATCGTCACCCCTTCCTGCCCTGATCTCCGGTCCCGGTTGCTTTCTGACCATGCTGCTAGCTGATCCCCAGACTTGAGACCTCCATTCTGCCTAAATAACAGCCCACCCCTTGTCCCCTCACCCTGCCCAGGACACTGTGGAAACCTGGGGCCGGACTTATGGTTTGTAGGGTGGGCAGACAAATCGTTGCGTGGGTGGCCACGAAGCCCGGTGAACCTGGAGTATGTGCAGTGGTTGCAGGGACTCGAGCAATGGGTGGGACCCCGGAGGCAACAAGTGGGTTCCAAAAAGGTTCAGAATCAGGGAACTTGAGGTTTGAGGGTAGGTTCCTTATCTCGAAAGTGAAGAAATTAGTACGGTTATCGCTGTCCCTGTCCCACCTGAGCAGTTTCTGTTCGGCGTCATCAGCCATTACTGCCTGCAGCCCGGGCCGCATTCTTTCGCCGTGACTAAGGCAGGCGCGTCTGTGAGAAAGTCACAAGCCAGCGCCACCGCGGGAACAGGCACCACGGCAAACGCAGTCGTTGGGATTAAAACATACAAAGCGTGATTGTATCAGTCCCAGTCCAGCTAGGAAACAGAAGCCACCCCGTACTTAAAACAGGGAATTTATGCAGGGGATTTGTTCCACGGGGGATGGAGGAGCAGAGGCGTTATGTGGGATGGTGAGACCACCCCAAACTGGCAGCGATAGGAAGCTGCTGCTACCCCAAGGCTGGAGAGACGACGAGGAGATGGTGCGAGCACAGCCGAGGCGGGAGGGCCCCAGGAAACCGGAGCCAAGGTGGACAGGCCTGGTGGCAGCTGTCCACGGAGGAGCCCTGGGGGTGAAGACACCAGCCAAGGCTGGCAGAGAAGGGCTTCTCTCCCTCTGCCCCGCCCCCCAGCTCCCGTCGGCGCCTCCCATTGGCTGCACCAAGCAGGACTGGGGTGCAGCGCCCTCCCTCCACCCCCCCTTCCTGGGGCAGCCCAGGCAGCGGCAAGTTGGGGCAAGTGGGGCGGAGTAATCGGGTCAGATATTTTGTAGAACACTCTCCTGGCACCCGGTGCTTTTCCCTCTGCAGCAACCAGAATCGAAGCACGGAAGGAAATATTTGTGGAATAATTGGTTTAACGTCTCTTTCACCTTCCCCCAGCCTTCCCCCCAGCCCTGCAGACTCCGGCTCCACGAGGCCACGGCTGGAGCCTGCTTCACTCACTGCTGTATCCTCAGCACCAAACACTGGGTACTAGCAAGTGGTCCCTCGTAGAGTCTTCTAAAATGTTTGTTAAAAGCAAGGGAATGAACGAATGAATCTGCACTGTCCATTTTGCAAGCAATTGATTTTTGGAGTAGGGCGCGCAGGATTGTAGATACGAGGCCATAACACTGACACTGGCCACGAGCTCCGCAAGGACTAGGCGAGGACCCAACCCTGGGGCTGTCCTCCTAAGGGCTGGAATCCCATGCAGCTTCGGCAGGATTCCAGAATTTAAATAGATTTAACTCCATTCCCAGAACAGGATGTTGCCACTTGATAAATGTGACATTATTTTGTAAACCATAAAATGATGTGTTAATGTTAGAGATGATAGTGACAACTTTAAAGTTTTGCATGGGTATACCCACCTTCTGCATCTACTTAGAGTGGCAGGGAAGGATTTTAGGGTTCTTCCTTTTTAAGACCTGTTAACAGGCCGGGCGCGGTGGCTCACGCCTGTAATCCTAGCACTCTGGGAGGCCAAGGTGGGTGGATCATTTGAGCTCAGGAGTTTGAGACCAGCCTGAGCAAGAGCGAGACCCCGTCTCTACTAAAAATAGAAAGAAATTAGCTGGACAATTAAAAATATATGGAAAAATTAGCTGGGCATGGTGGCGCATGCCTGTAGTCCCAGCTACTCGGGAGGCTGAGGCAGGAGGATCGCTTGAGCCCAGGAGTTTGATGTTGCTGTGAGCTAGGATGACGCCGCAGCACTCTAGCACAGGAAACAGAGCGAGACTCTGTCTCAAAAAAAAAAAAAAAAAAAAACCAAAAAAAGAACCTGTTAACATCTGAGCACAGATAGAATTCGCAGGAGACAACTTAAGCTATTTGGCCACTGGAAGAAATAATGAAGGATGAGAAATTGTGTAAAGATCTAGAGTCAGAGAAAAGGAAAGTCAGCACAGAGCAGCTCACCCATTCTCAGGAAACAAGGAGTGGAATGGTGAGTACTGGAGACCAGGGCTGCGGCCGGTGCTGGCAGCCGTGAGATCAGAAGTCAACGAGAAGTGAACTAAGCAGATGTCTTAGAGCAAAGGCACCGTTGAAACTTGACTGCGTGAATTTTATTAAACCAAAAGGTGACCAGCAAGTTGACGACTATTACAATCGCCACAACAATAACCAACGTCTGTTTATTGCTTACAATATGCCAAGTGTCCAACTAAGCGTTCATTCTCTGGTCAATCATGAGAGATTATTTTCCCGTTTTACTTGTAGGAAACTAGTAGATGTCTGGTGTGTGTGCACAGGTCTGTGTGTTGTTGTTGTTTTGTTTTGTTTTGGCTTTGCAGCCCGGATCATGCTCTGGGTTTCTTCTTCTTCTTGTTTTTTTGTTTTTTTGTTTGCTTGTTTTTTTAAGGAATGCAATAACTGGTTTCTAAGCTGGCTTCCCATAACCCTCATCTTCTAATATTCACGCTCTTGCTAGGCCCCACCCACACTGAATAGGGCTGAGCCATGTAACCAAAAAGACTCTGTAGAAACAGTGGTCTACACCATAAAAGACAAAGCCGCATCTGCCTTGCTTTCTTCAAGATCACTCGCCCTGGGAACCAGCTGCCATGCTGTGAGAACTCAAGAAACCCCGTGGAGAGGTCCAAGTGGTGAGGAACTGAGGCCTCCTGCCAACCGCCAGGACCAGCTTGCCAGCCATGGGGGTGAGAAAGCTCTGAAGTGACCTTCCGGCCCCAGTCCGGCCTTCAGATGACTGCAGCCCCTGCTGACGGTTTGACTGCAACCTCCTGAGAGACCCAAATCCAAAATCACCTGGCCAAGCTGCTCCTAAATTCCTGAGCCACAGAAACTGTTTGAGATAATAAATATTTGTTGTTTTCTTTAGCCGCTAAGTTTTGGGGTAATTTGTTATGCAGCAACAAATAACAAATATGAGGAGTTATTTTCTTCATTTGAGCCAAAGGGGAGGCATGTGACCCGAGTTGAACAATTCGACACTTTGGTGTTGGATGTAAGCAGAGGGAAGATGGCGGGGCTTATTCAGCTTGAGGAGACTCTTCCAGCTAAGACTTTTTCTGTTGCTCTTCTCCCGGCTCTCTGGAGTACCTTGGTACCTGCCTGTTTTGGAGCCTGGATCTCCTGGCTGCCCATTAATTTTGCAAGCACCCGATATCTGCAATAAATTTCCTTTTCAATTAAACCCAAACTGTGAAGTGAGAAAACTAGGTTCAAATCCAAGTTCCAGCACTGATTAGCTTTTCGGTCTTGGGCAAATTGCTTAGGCTCTCTGCACCTCTGTTTTTCTGTTTTTTGGGGGTTTATTTTTGAAAGAGAGTATGGTGGGCCAGAGTGCAGTGGCATGATCATAGCTCACTGCAACCTCAAATTCCTGGGCTCGAGTGATCCTGCTGCCTCAGCCTCCCAAGTAGCTGGGACTACAGGTGCACACCATAAAAACTGGCTAATTTTTCTATTTTTGTAGCAATGGGGGGGGGGTCTCACTACTTTGCTCATGCTGGTCTCGAACTCCTGGCCTCCAGTGATCCTCCTGCCTTGGCCTCCCAAAGTGCTAGGATTACCGGTGCGAGCCACCGTACCCAGCCTCTGTATCACTAATTCTTTCTCTGTAAAAATGTGTACAATAATAGAACACACTCATGCCAACCTTACAGGGTTATTGGAAGGATTAATAAGTTAATATCGATCAAGCATTCAGAGCAGGGCCTGACACATGAAAAGCAGTGTTAACGTCTGCTATTATTGAAACCAAAGAGCGTTTACTGACCAGAACTGAGCCCAGGGAGGGAACTAGGTCACTGACTCGTCGAGAGTGCAGAACCTCTGAGATTCAAGGGCCCCTTGGAGTGTCTGACTCCACATCTCCAGACCTTTAATCACTCCTGGGTGATGGCCGTCCAGCCTTGTGAGCAAAGCGCTAAGACGCCCTCTTGAAATCATGCCAAGATTAACTTTCAGCGTGAGTCAGCCAATGGCTCTGGCGGGGGTACAACCCAGAAAAAAGAGCTTTCCCCTCGCCTGTGGCCCTTCCGCCTCTATCGTACATTCTGATCTCTCACTCCAACGAGGAAGAACAGCCCCACCTGGGTGCCTCCTACCTCTTACTTCCCTCAGCTACCTGGTTTGCAAATCACACCTAGATGCAGGTGAATCCATTTCTCTCACTTACCTTACGGTTTTACCGAGACCGTATGGGCAGACCGTGGGAGGGGAGCTGACAGGTGCTTTTGGGCTAACGAGCAAGTGCTATGGGCTACCGGGAAATCACCCACGATAGGGCAGAGTAGACCACGGGATCAGAAGCCACCTTAACAGGCTGGAGAAAATGGACAGAGCCTGTGGGCAATAGAATCAGCAGTCCGGGACCCCAGCCTGAGCAACGAGATCAGGATCTGTGCAAGTTCTGGGCCTTATAGGGATTTAAGGATTCATTTGTTCTTTTAACACATATTTACTGAGCACCTACTATGTACTAGGCACTGTTCTACATACTAAGGATTCAACGGTGAGCAAAGCAGAGTGACTGCCCTCGTGGAGTGACATTTTAGTGAGGGAGATGGACAACATTAAATATATGGTTTGTTAGGCGACCACTAAGAAGAAAAAAATAACGAAGAAAAGTCTTAGGTCGAGTACCGTAGAAGCGGAGCCTGAGTCAGGGATTCAGCGCAGGTGGTTTCGTTTTGTTCTATTTTGCCTTGTTTTTGAGGGAGAGCTTGCAGAGGAAAAGGAGTGAAGGAAGCCAGCAGTGAATGGAAAAATCAAGCAAGATGTCTTAGAGCTGATCCGCAGAGGACTCTAGAATATTCACATAATGCTGCAGAATCATCCCCTCCCTGAGGCGAGGGAGCCAGTCTTCTGTGTCCCCGTATCTCTCAGTCATTAGCCGTGGGCTTCCCTGGGGTGGGTGGAGAAGGGAATAGACTTCCCGACCGAGGCAGTGCCTGTTTGTCGAAGGCGATTCTCCAGAAAAGCAGGACATCTGGGGGCCGTCGGCAGCTGGCAGTCACCGCAGTTAAGGTGGACGCACCTGCCAGGTAAGATTGGATGCAGCAACAACCAACTGTGTCTGGCTCAGCGGGAAGGGATAGGAAATGCCAGTTGGAGGTAAGAATGTGTGTTGAGAACCTACCATATGTCAAGCACCCACCCTCCCTTCCCTCCTGCCCCCACACTCTCTGTCCATACGCCAGCTCCCCCACCACGCTGCTGGCCACGGGGGAGCCACGCATGAGCGAGTCTGTCCCAGGGGCCCGGCCAAGCCCGACTCACCGAACTCTTGCAATCAGTTTAGTTGCACAACAAGACTCAGATCAGAGTGAGGATTAGCAGAGGTAGTTTGTGAATGGTGCTTCGAACTTTCCAGACGAAAGCCCCCTCCCCCGCTTGCACAGAGACAGCCCGAGGTATTAAACGTGACGCAAACACATTGCCACCCCTGGCCTCGCCGCCACCCGCCCGATGCTAGGAGACCCACAGCCGGCTGGGTGATCGGCTGGCGTCCCAAATTGCCTTTCCCCGTGGCATTCCGCTTAGATCTCCCAGAGGGGCGAATGGATTCCGTCCTCACCCCGCTGCTCCTGGAATCACAGGCATTCGGGGAGGCTGGTCCCCCACCCTGCGGTTTCCAGGGCTCCCACGTGCAGCCGGTCCTGCAGGGGACCCGGGGACGCGCCTGCCCCTCCGCTACCGGCTCACTGCACAGAGCCAGAGGAGGGAGGGCAGCCCCCAGCAGGGCTCACGGTTATTGTTCCCAGATGGGGCCTGTCAGACCCTGTCAGCCTCAGATACGCACTGAGAGCGCTGCATCCGCATTCCTGGAATGTGTGGCGGCCCCAGCCTCACCTTCCCGGCCCTCGATTCAATAACATGTCAAGTCTCTTCAGTGTCACCGGAGCTAAAACCCCCTCACCCACTCACCGCCTTTGCCCACTCGCGCCGCGGCTGTCTAATATCCAAGCTGGGCGAGGGAGGCACATTTAGTCTGGACCGATTGCACCGGTTGTCCAAGCCAACCGGGTCTCACCTGCTGGTGCCGGCTGCACGGTGAGCTCTGGAAGCCAATAGCTGTTGCCTGTGCTCACTGGGCCTTGGCGCTCCTGTCCCCGGGGCTGGCAGCCTCTGGCATCTGGGGGAAGAAGCACGCAATTTGGCTGGCTGCTCTGACGTTTACGGTCTGGTTGCTGGCATCACCAAAGGCCTTGACAAGGACTGCTGGAGGGATCCCAGTGTCCGTTCTCCACTTGGCAGAGCCGGCTGTGGCACGGGCTTGTCACACGGCCCCTCCCCACCGTCCCTGGCATTGCCTCTCGGGGCTGTGACGCTGCTCCCACCCTGGCAGACCCTCTCTGCCATGAGTCTATTCCCTTTGACTAACCGGAAAGAAATCAGGCTCTTGTCCAGACAGCACTGAATCTGCAGGCCATGAGGGTACTCTGGGGACAGATGAGGGGACCTGGGGCCCAGGGATGATAAGTGATCTGCTCAGCATCACAGAGTAGTTGGTGATGCAGTGCGATCTGTAATTCCACACCTTTAACTTTCCAACTGCTGTGGGTCACATCGGGTCCCCCAGAAAGATATGTTGAAGGGCCAGCCCCTGGTACTTGGGAACGTGACCTTATTTGGACGTAGGGTCTTGGCAGATGTAATCAAGTGGAGATGAGGTCGTTGTGCTGGGTCCTAACCCAGTATGGCTGGTGTCCTTATAATAGGAGGGAAATTTGGGCACAGACATACACACAGAGGGAAAATAGCCCATGTGCAGACAGAGGCAGAGGTTAGAGTTACGCAGCCACGAGCCAAGGGACGGCTGGATGAAGCCACCATACGCTGGAAGAGGGCTTTCCCCCCTTGTCCCATTGGAGGGTGCATGGCCCTACCAAACACCTTGGTTTCAGACTTCTAACCTCTAGAACCGTGAGAGAAGAAATTTCTGTTATTTTATGCCACCCGGTTTGTGGTATTTTATTCTAGGAGTCCTGGAATACTAACACATCATCTGATAGCATTTCTGATACAAGAGCTGGGTGAAGTTCTGGATGAACATGCAATTCCTTGGAAGCAATGAGAGATGGCTCGTTACAGGGTTGGGACTCTAAGAGTAGCTGCCAGGTGGCATTTCGTGAGCAAGTCTTCAAGGACGTGATGTTTTGTGCCTCCTCTTATCCTGAGAAAAGCCCTCCGTGACAGTCTAACGATATAGGCTCCTTCTCAACTCCTAAACTTTAATTCGCAGACTGATGGAAAATCACACTGACTTTTCCCCTAAGTCCTTCTGATGATTTGCATGTAAGTGACCTTCCCACCTGAGGAATTTCAAGGCAGTTGTCAGGTTCCCTGACCCCACACTGGGCTGTGGGGTTAGGAATTCCTAGTTTGCATCTGCCCTGTGACCTCGCCCAGTCCCAAGGACTCCATTGGACTGAGTCATTCAGTTTCGTGGACTCAGGAAAGATGACAGGAGCTGGCACAGAAAACACTGTGGCTCAGGCTTTGGGCTGACTGGGCGGTGGGTTTGGGCAAACGGAGGCTTTGCAGTTGGCCTCAGTTTTTATTCTAATTCTCAAGACACGGAGATTATGAGCTGGCGATTTTGCGAGAATCCGTTAGCCAACTCGTTGAGTCTGTGATGTTTCTTACAAGGCAATCAGCTGGGTTTTGCATCCAGGGATGGCTGTGTCTGTGCCCCAACTCCCAGCAATGCCAGTCCAGGAGAACCCTCAAGCCTGTGGCCTTCTGCCAGCCTCACTCTGCCAACTTCAGCTGAAGTTGGCTCCCCAAACCCCAAATCTCCTGGTTCCATAACTTTGGGAATAACCGTCCTAATAAATATGTTCCTTTTTCCTGCCTTGCTCCTCCTCCCTGAAGCTTCTTGTTTGCTACGGAAAGGCTGAGAATATAAACACACCAAGAGACAGTTCTCTCTGCCCCTCAAGGCGTGAGTCCAACGAAGTGGAAGCATACCTTTGCTGGCTTCCCAAACCAGCAGGTGGAACCAATTTAAAACCTCATGACCATGCAATGCATGTGCAGAAACTCCCCTGCGTGTTTTGACGTTCCTACCGAGAAGGACATAATGTCCTTGCCTGCATTTTACCTACCAAAGGGCAACAGGTCTAAACAACCGGCTGCTTAAACCAATCACGGTACAGCCATACGATGCATGCCAATGTAGCCACAGAAAGTCATGCTTTGGAAATAAATTTCATGACATGGGGAAATGTTTATGATTGCGATTAAGTGAAAAAAAGCTGCTTACAAAACAGAATGTACAGTATGGAAACAATTATGCAAAAACTATGTATATATCCATAGAAAATCTGCAAGCTATACTCTAAAACGTAAACACTAGTGGCATACTCAGGGCCATGAGCGTGCAATGGCCCAGTTTGTGCAGGGCATGAGAGCGCCTGCTCGAAAGAACAAGCAGCGACTGGCACCTTTGTGTATACTTACCACCTTTCTATGCATCCATTCATCCACGAACACGAGGTTGATTCCGTATCTCGGCCATCGTGAATAACGCCGCGATGAACGTGGAGTGCAGAGATCTCTTTGACATACCGATTTCATTTTCTTTCAATATATACCCTGTCGTGGGGTTTCTGCATCCTACGGTAGCTGTTTTTAATTTTTTAAGGAAGAAAATGTAATTTTGGAGGCTGGGTTTTTGTTTGGTTGTTTTGTCTCATTTCGATTTGGCTCCGCTGTTTTGGCCTTCTGCAAGGTTCGTGGTACAACAAGGTCTTTAAATAAGCATCTATTTCTTATTTTTAGTGAGATGGTAAGACAGGTTTGCAGGGTGTTTAGAAAATACAAATGAGCAAAAAGAGGAAATTGTTTTACTGCCTCTAACCCCACTGCCCAGGGACAATCGCGGCCACCGTCCACGCTGGGTCTCTCCCCTTTGTCTTTTCCATCTCAGGAACTTCCTCACTTTCCGCCTGTCTCAGTCTCTGTTCAGAGATTTCAGCTGTGATTATGGTGATTTAAAGGTGGCCTGTGCCACTGTAAGCAAAGAGGCCAGTGACAACCTGCCAACCCCCCGGGTCCACTCTTTGGAATTCATCTTCTTGCTGTTAGTCTTGCAAGGATTAAGTCACAGGCCTCCAGTAAGGACAGTGTGGCCCTGGGCCAGCCCTCCAACCTGGAAGACATTCTGAGCCTACGTCTGTCTCAGAATTACGGTGGAGCTCTTAGCAATTGAAGAATGAAAAGAATAAGATCTATTAATTATTCATTTACTTATTCATATGACAACTATTTACCGACGGCCTGCCCTGTGCCAGTGTTCGCATTATTTGTTGCTACAAAACAAACCAGCTCAAAACAAAATGGCTTTAAACAAAACATTATTGTCACTGCTCACAAATCTGTGCTTTGGCTATGGTCAGCTGGGAGGTGCTCGTTTGGAGGTTCTTGGCTGCAATCTGGTTGCAGTCGGATCTCAGGGGGCTGGAGTGATCCGAAGTCTGGTCCCTGGACATTCAAGATGGCAATTGCACATGGCTGGCCCCTCGGTACTCTCTCGACTTCCCCTCTCATGTAGTCTTTCCTCCTCCAGCCCTTCCCTGCTTGGCTTGGGCTTCATGCAGCATGGTGACCTCAGGGCACTTGCACTTCTTACGTGACAACTGGCTTCCAAAGGTGGAAACAGAAGCTGCCAGGCCAGTGAAGGGTCACACCTAGAATATGGTAGAGTGTCCCTTCTGCCACATTCTGCGAGTGAAGCTGTCACAGGGCCTACCAGATTCAAGGAGGTGGAGAAATAGACTTTGCCTCTTGATAGGAGTGTGGCAAGTCTTACCGCAGAAGGGCATGTGGGTGGGAAATATTGTCGCCAACATCTGTGGAAACTACAGTCTGCCGCGGGTGGGCACTGTGCCTGGCCAGGGCAAGCAGTGGTGAGGGCCCCTCGGTACTTAGAGCTACCATCTAGGAGGCAACACAGACGTCGAACAAGTAACCATGCAGTAAAATACATATTCCCACACTGAGAAACAGGAAAGGACAAGGATAAAAGGAGCGTGGTCAAGGAATGCCTCTCTGAGGACAGAGCCCACAGACTGAAGCCCAGAGGGGGAGCAGGATTATCCAAGTGAACCGCATTCCAAGCAGCAGGAACAGCAAGTGAGAAAGAAGGAGGGGTGGGGCTAAGGAGTAGGGAGCAAAAGGAAGATGGGTACAAGACCAGGACAAGATGAGGTTGAAGAAGTAAGCCAGGGCTTGGTCCTGCAGGGCCTGGCAGCCCTCACTTAGTAGTCAGGATTTTTTTTTTTCCTTAGCACAATAGAAACCACTCGTTTAGTTTAGGTTAGTTTCAGCTGCAAGCAATAGGAACCCAAAATAAGAGTATACTAAACAAGGTAGAAATTTATCTTTTCTTCGTGTAAACTAAATTTTGTGCAATCCATCAGAGGTTAGGATGCCTGTCCATAGTGTTGGGGACCTAGTACCTTTTGTCTTCCATCTGCCATCCTCAGTACACAGTTTAATCCTTGCCTCATGGTTCAGAATGGCTGCCCAAGCTCCAGCCATCACATCTACATGGCAGTCAGCAGGAAAGAGAAAGGATATATTTTCTTCCTTTTGAGATACATATTATATTACTTCCACTGGTGTGAACCAGTATTCTTTCCTCCCTCCCTGGGCCTCTGTGAAGACCCTCATTTGCCTTTTCTCCCCACAATAGTTATTTCCATAGAGAAGCTCCAGGTCATGTTTGTGCTCTGCTGGAAAACACAGGGCTTGAAAGTGAAAAACTGAAAGCCTGTATCTCTTTTTCATGGCTTTTCTGGAAGACGTCACATGGACAGGTCCACTTCCTGCATCTCTTCTCCACACAGTGATGAGAAAAATGAAAAGCCTGGGATTCTTGTCCACGGCAAGAAAGTAAGATTGAGAAAGGGCACAGCAGGAACGGTGGCAGCGGCCTGGGGACCGGCCTCCTTGCTTGCTGAGAGCACAGCATTTTGCACACGCAGACGGTCTTTAACGTGCGGGGACTCGCTTTGAGGCTGTACTTGACAACGATGGTGAAAACTTCAGTCGCCCACATCAAAGGTATAGAAGGCTGGATACGGAGGGGTGGGGGCCAGAACTCTCCCTTAGGATTGGAAGAAAGGAAAGATAACGGGAGGGGAAAACAGAAGGAAGGGAAGGACGAATGGGCAGAGGGAGAGCGAGAGGGAGGAAACTTACCCGGGGTTTCTAAAACCGGCTTCTGTCAGAAATTCCTGCCACCATTTATTACAGATCTGAAACTCAGCTTTCGTGAAAAAACGTTCAGTATTTACCATGAGGACTAGAACTCCGATGCGGATTATGCTGTAACTGAAAGACTCTGAGATCTGGAGGCAAGTGGAACGGACTTTAAGTGCCGATGCTGCTAATTCTGAACTGAATGACCTGGAATAAGCCTTGTTCCTCACCAGTGGAAGCAGGTATGATAACACCAGAGCAGAGAGGTGACGGTGCCGGACCCTGGGATTTTGGCAGGGAGCTGTGAAGGACACGAGGGCCTTCCCTTCCCTTGTAGGATTAGAAAACCTGATGGTCTGGCCCAGCTGCTGCCCGCAGGTCATGACCCTGCGAGAGGGGTCCCTGCTGCAGGACTGTTGGGGGGTGGGCCTGAGATGAGAAGGCAGGAGTGCCGGCAGCCCCGCAAGAGGCAGGAGTGCACAGTAAAAACAGAGACAGTGCAGGCGGCCACCGGCTTCAGCTCTGCCGAGGCATTTGCCGATAATCACTGGCCCACCGGGCTCCTCACGTGTTAATTACTCTTCTCCTCTTCCCGCTGGGTTCTAGCCCTGGGACGCTCTGGAAACAACGTGCGTCTCCATCCATTTATATCCTGTACTCCAGGGGTGGAATTCAGGTCCACGGCCATCGTCTCTGGTTTTGAGGTTGTTGGCTCTTAAGTGCTTTCTTCGATAGCTGCCCCTTCTCCTAGGCTTCGCTGACCTGTGCTGGCCTCGCTGTCTTGGACGGGCATTTGGCTCGTGTTCAGATTCTTGGAATTGAGCCCGTTTGCCGCAGGGGCTGTGCGAACAGCTGGATGTGTGTGCACGCGCCCCTCCAGCGCGGCGCCTTGTAGCGGCCCTTCCACTCTCTTTGCAGTCCCTCTTTTAATACATTTATCCCCAGTCTTTTCAAACTTTTCACCTTTAAACCCACAAGAATGTTAAGATTCTATCTGGGCTTCAGGAATTATATATTTTAAAAGTCACTTCGAATTGCATGACTGTTATTCTAGAAACATTAACATTTTTTAATCTTTCGTGTTGTCCCACGAGCAAATTCAAATTCAAATGTGTCTGTGTTTAGTAAGTTCCTAATCATTCCGGCATTGTCCTTATTTCTGATATTAAGAAAACCCACAGTGCTTACTCGTACCCTGTAGGTTTCTGACCGCTCTCAGAATGGTTTGTAATCAGAAAAAAAAAGTACTGTTTTCCAAGTAAAGAAGACGATTCTCCAAGAATGGAGTTAAAAGAGACGATTATATGTAAGTATCGCTTAGGAATGTGCTTTCATACAGTAATTTCTTAAGGCAATGACGCAGTGTAAACACATTTTATTTGCAATGTTCTCGAAACAACGTATCAAGGCGCTCTGTGCTGTGAAATGAGATACTTCGCTCCCAGTTAAGGGAAGCAAGTGCTCCAAAGAGAAGAAGAACTTAACACCTACGTAGAGCAGATTTCAAAAAGAAAAGAAAAGAAAAGAAAAGCTAAACTTTATTAGAACTTGGAGAACCTAATGCGTTTAAACGAAATAGTTCAGTAGGTTTATGTAGATAAGGATATTGTAATACAACGAAACTGTTTTAGCCTTGGGTATATGAAATACGGTGGTTACATTCTAACTTCTTAGAACCCACTTGCTTTTTAATAGGGATCTAGTCTTTCATTTCAGCTATTCAGGTATGTTTAGTTCTGTCATAAAATTTATTAACATATTTTATAAATGGAAAGCATATTTTAGGCCAGGCGTGGTGGCTCACACCTGTAATCCTAGCACTCTGGGAGGCTGAGGCAGGAGGATCGCTCAAGGTCAGGAGTTCGAGACCAGCCTGAGCAAGAGCAAGACCCCATCTCTACTAAAAATAGAAAGAAATTGGCTGGACAACTAAAAATATATAGAAAAAACTAGCTGGGCATGGTGGCACATGCCTGTAGTCCCAGCTACTCGGGAGGCTGAGGCAGGAGGATCGCTTGAGCCCAGGAGTCCGAGGTTGCTGTGACCTAGGCTGACGCCATAGCACTCACTCTAGCCGGGGCAACACAGTGAGACTCTGTCTCAAAAAACAAAACAAAACAAAAAAAACCACTTTTGACTGCGTGGCTTACAAACAACAGAAATTGGTTTCTCACAGTTCTGGAGGCTGGGAAGTCCAAGACCAAGGTGTCAGTAGATCCGGTGTCTGGTGACGGCCACTTTCTTCGTAGACAGACGTCTTCTCGCTGTGTCCGCGTGTGGCAGAGGGAAGTGTAGCTCTCTGAGGCGTTTTTTATAGGGACACTAACCCCATTCACGAGGGCTCTGCCTTCGTGACCTAATCGCCTGCCAAAGGCCCCACCTCATGCCATCCCACCGGTGATTAGGTTTTTCCCCTATAAATTGGGGGGAGGGAGGGAGGGATACAAACATTCAGACTATACCACCGGAGACTAAATAAAATCTCCAAGAAAATGCTTGTAGAGCGAGCAGAGCAAAGGGCTAATGACTGAACCCTGGGACGCTCCGACTTCTGAAGGTTGGAGGGAGAGGAGAAAACAGCACAGGAGACCGAGGGGCCGCAGGCAGTGAAGTAGGTAGGGAACCAGGGGGTCTGACGTCCTGGAAGCCAAGCAAAAGAGAAAGAGGATGGAGAAGGAAGTCATCCAGGGTGGCAAATGCTGCTAAGAGACCAAGCTGAGGACTGAGACAGGAGGGCGGGATTCAGCAGCCTCAGCTGACGAGAGCAGACGTGACGCGGTGGCACCGTCCAAAGCTCGGTCAGAGCGGGTTTCAGACAAAGCGAGGGGAGGAAGCCCGGAGACGGCGAGTACAGAGAAATCTGGGAAACACCCTGCTCTGAAATAACGTGGCGGCAGCTGGGTGAGGAAGTACAGTCAGAGGACGGTGCAGTGTGTGCACGTGCGTGTGTGTGTGTGTCTCTCTGTGTGCACGCGTGTTAACTGATGGCGGGTGTGTGTGCTTTCCAAGAAGGGTCCTGAAGAAGAGGAGGAAACTTTCCAACGTGGGAGAGAGAAGAACTATTGCAACAACGTCTTGAGTAGGCAAGACGGAAGGGACTCTAGTGCAGAGAGGAGGGGCCGGTTTTGGACAGGAGCATGGGAAATTCATCCGTACTGGGTGCTGGGAAGTGGGCAGATGTGTTGAAGGGAGACTGAACATTCTCTTCTGATCGCCAGATGTTCTCACGGGCTTACCGGCTGCCCAGCACCACACTGCCCACGAGGTCCTTACACCGGGGTCTGCACGTCTGCGGCGTGCCCGGGCCTCCCTGGTACAGCAATAACTCAGGACTGTCTGTAGATTGACTGGGTTTCATGTGACGGGAAATGGTCCCCATAGAAGTCTGAAGCGGTGAGTGGCTTTCCACAGGCCTCCCTGAATGCGTTGGTCCTTCCCGGGGTCAAGAATTTGAAGCAGTTACTCTATCATCTGTCACTAAACATTGATAGAATCTTGTACTAAAAATACTTATGCTAAAAATAAAAAGTCCAGTACTTCTCCAAGTTCTGTCAACTCGACTGCCAACATCTACATATTTGGAAACATTGGTACAAACACTTGGATATTTGAAAACATCAGAAACCTTGGCATCATTTTTGGCGTTTTTAAAGCTTTCTACTCCCTCATCTAGATATTTTGGTTTTGTGTAGACACAGCCAGGCAGTGTGAATGATCCATTTGAAATAAAGCCTCTGTCTGCAAAGATCTGCCTCTGTCCTCATACAGACACCAAAGGAAAGAACGCAAGGATCACTGAACCCTGAGAAACAAAATATGATCGCCGTTTTACCTCGATACCGCCTATGAAAATAAATATTGCCCTGTATTTAGAGCTAAACTCTATCACCAAATCTTCATTTTGTACTTTAATTCTCCTTCCAAGTAATTAAACTGTTCTGATTTCTTCTGCTGCCTCAAGTAATTACACAACTTTCTTTCATCTTCTTTTTAGTTTTTGATGAAATCTTAAACCTATTAAAATCCTTCGCGATGTGGCGGACATGCACTCTTCAGGGGTCTTATCAAGCCTCATGGTTAAGTCACTTTTATTGCTTTTGGATTATGTTACTCCAATTCATTATGAGTTGTTGATCAAGATGCTCCCCGGAAATTAAACCCAAGGCCCCATTCAGCTTTTCTAAAAACTTAGGATTCTTTGTCGCCAATTAAGTATGAAATCCGGCCTCCTTCATTTAGGCAAGGTATCATAATAAAAGATGGGCAAATCTTTTATCCATTCTTCTGATGCCCTTAAGAGCACTTTGCAATCTATTGTCCTGTGTTTACACATACTTATTGTGTATAAAATGCCACTCAACTCAAGGAAAAGAAAAATTTGGGGTAGCTGGTACCCAAATTTTAGACACTGATTTGTCCCTCTGGTGCATTAATAATTCGAGGATGTTTAGATGATTTTCTGTATACAGTCAGTTCCACGTGAAAGGAAACGCTCAGAGGCAGCTTGTCAATGTGCCGGCTTTTTATTCCTCCTTCTCTGGGTCCCTACAGCTTCCTTCAGATGATTTAAATTTGCCGAGTTAAAAGCCAATAAAGATGCTCCTTGTTATAACTAAAAACTTCGAATGCTACAAATGTTATTATTTTTTCAAAAATCATGCATGTCTAATAAGAAGAAGATAAAAAGTAGAATTATTAGTTAGTAGGTGTTAATTGCATTAGATAGGGTAGCACTACCTGCTATAACAAATAAACCCCAAATTTCCATGACATAGCTCAACGGGTTATTTCGTGCTCATGTAACAGTTCAGGTAGGTGTTCTCCCTCAGCCAGTGGCTGTTCATCCACATTGTCATTTAGGGACCTGGACTCCCTCTAAGTTGTGGGTCCAATGGCCCCTGTTTCCTCGGAGTCAGCTAACACAGGGTGGAGGAGAACACAGAAAAGGCACAGCTCATCTCTTAAGAGCCCAACCCTGGAAGTGACATATCACTCCTGCTCACAGTCCACTGGTGAGAATTAGCCATTTGTTCTGATATGGGATGCAAAGGAGGCTGGGAAATGTAGTCCCTGATGGGGCAACTGTCTAAGTGATAACTCTAAGCTAAGGAAAGGGAAACATGAGTTTCAGCCAGCCATCTCTGCCATACTTCTGTAATGCAATTATGCCAAATATATATATTCTATAATCCCTCCTACTATTAACATTTTGGAATATAGCTAACAAATGGGATCATACTATACATGTTGTTTTATTCACTGGATTTTCTTGTATTAGCAATATATTGAGTCGCACAAAAGTGCATCATTTGTGTGAGCAGTGGCTGCAAGCAGCAGGTGGGGTATGTCCCGGTATGTCTGTGAGTGAGCCAGTGTCGAAGACGGTACAGCAGCCTGCAACGGAGCAAGTCAGGCTTTGGGCTCCCGTCCCGGCCCTTGCGTTTGCTAGCTTGCAAAGATCGAGAAGTTCTTTGCTTAGCCTGCAAAACAGAGGCAAGAACTTTGGTTTTTCTTATGTGTAAAATGGGGATAGGAATCTATTTTATTAGGTCGCTGTGAGGGTAAGTGAAATGATTTAGGTAAAGAACACAAATACTACCAAGATGGGTGATACCTTACTTTTAAAATCTTACAAGTGACTTTTATAAGAAAACTACTATATTGTTGCCATCGTGGCCCAGTGAGTTGGACAAACAAGTAAAGCGAACTGCAGAGGGCACGGGGGCACCTGGGGACCTTGACGCTGATTTGGTGTTTTCAGGTCGGGTTCGGGAATCTGAGTTTTTGGCAGTTTCCCAGGTGATTCTGATGCATATTAACCTTGGGACCAACATGGAGAAACATTGATAGTTAATATACAGGTCCTAGTTACACGGCCACATAGAGGCTACCAGACTGAGAAAAGCAACAGAGCAGAAATCAAGAGAAATTAATAAATGATCTCCTAGAGTCGTAGGAAAGTAAGAGACAAAAGAAGCATCAGGAGGCATTTTAGGGTCACAGTGGCCACAGGAACTGTTGCTTCCTTTGCCCACCATGCATTTAAGTGACATTGCACGTCCCGCCAGGGATCTCTTTACCCTCTGCCACCGGAACCAGCAATTTTCTAGATTAGTGCTACTAAAATTGTCATCTGTCAACCAGCCCTGGTCTGCATATTCTTTGTTACTGGTACGGAAATTGAGAGTAAGTACTTAGAAACTTTGTAGCAATTTGACATTGCTGCAACATCTAGGTACATTAATTATTGGACACATCTCATTAACAGGGTCCGGACCAGTTCCGGAGTTGTCAGACTTGCTTGGTAAGTCTCATGTGGAATCAAGCACCAGGCATGCACAGTAGAACCATATGAAACAATGTGACGTTTTAAGGTTATTTTGTCAACTGTAATGTGCATAGGTATAAAAATCTGAGAAAATATAAGCTTTTATTTATTTTGATAAAGTCTTTCAAAAATCATTTTAATTTTTAATCAAGCCTTTTTTAAATTTATAGTTTAACATTATTAGCTAAATGAGGGAACTAAAATCTGTATTTTTTAGCTAGGAACAGTGACACATAACTGTAATCCCAGCAACTCACGAGGCCGAGGTGGGAAGATTGCTTGAGCTCAGAAGTTTGAGATCAGCCTGGGAAACACAGTGAGACTCTGCCTCAAAAAAACAAAATTTTTTTTAAAATCTGTATTTTTGTTGTTGTTTAATGTTAACCCTTCTTAACAGATGACAAAACAAGTTTCTCTGGAATTTTTTGTCAAGAAAAGCCACAGCTGTTCCAAATCCATTGATAGAGGGAAACCAAATGATGATGGAAATGATTCTAATGAAACGAAGAGCAAAGAAATACGGTTGATTTTAGTTTTATTGGGAAATATCATCCAGGAAAGCAAAGCCACTGCAAGTGTTATGGCACAAGGGATTTATTGCAGGGTTTGGATCTTAACAATTTGGGAGAAATTGGGGAAGAGGGGGTTTAAAAGGCGCAGCTGGTTGATCAGAGAAAAAAGTCACCAGCAGTCCTCCTGCACACCGGTGTAAGGAGACAGGTCTGGGAGGTCTGAGAAACTAAGCATGTCCTGCTGCTGCAATGGGGTCACGAAGGAGGGGCTCATGGGGACGTCTAGGGGAAGCTGCTACCTTTGTGTAGCTAGCATTTCCGTGAGTCTCAGGGTGGGCCTGGCCGGCTACTGGTGGTCAGCGGGGCTGGCTATCAAGAGCTAGAAGCAGAACAAAGGAAAGCAAGGACAAGCTGGAACCCACTGGATACGTCCAGGTCTGTTCATTATTGCATCTGACTGCAAAGCACAACATGAATGATCAGACTTATTTACAACGGGCAAAAATCTGGAAAGAACCCAAAGATCCATTAGCAGGCGAACAGATAAACCTGCCAATGGATTGATGCTATAACCACACAATGAAATGCACCTCCGTGATAAAAAGGAATGAATGGCTGCGAGGCCAGGATACAGGAAGGATTGTCCACATGGATATCGATACGCCATGAATTAAGACGAGTGTTGCTACAGAGTGTCAATGAAGCAGGAGCTGAGATTATAAAAATGAAGGAGAATAAGCTGGGAGTCAGTAGAAGGCACCAACCACAAGGGGCAGCGGAGTGGCAGAAACTAATGATATTATTTATTTATTTGTTTATTTTCCTTCGCCAGCAGTAGGATCAGGGAAAAAACTAACGATATTAAAGCTGTGGGTTTCTAGGGAAGCGGGAGACAGAGTGGCAGCGGGGTGCAGAGAGGACGGCGCTTAAACACTTCTGCAAGCTCAGAGGCTGGGAGATAAAAAGCACCAACCCTGCCACGGCTGCGGGGCAGTGTCCTCAGGGGGAGTCCGATTTCCATCAGGTGAAGAAGGAGGAAAACTTGGGAGAAGAGGTCAGGCATAATGTCAATGATGGTAGGATCAATGATCATTTTATTTCTGGAGCTTCTATTTGGTTCTTTATCAAACAAGTTTAATTTTTTAAAAAATTTTCTGTCCCGTTCAATTTTTACTTTCATTTTTCATTTCTTTAATCTTTTTATGCACACTTTATGTTCCATAGCTAATAATTCCAATAGCTCAAGTCCTTGGGAATCTAATCTTTTCTTAGCCTTTTTGCTGACTTTCATTCGTAATGAGTCCTGTTCATGTGCCTGCAATGTTCCATTGTGGGCCTGATCTACTTGATTGTGTAGCAGAGAGGATGGCCCGAAAAAAGGAGAAAAAAAGTGTGTATTTTGTTTCTCACTAAAACAGGCTCCCCTGCCTGAGGCCGGAAGCTGGGCGGGTCATGGAAGTGTGTTCTTTGTTCTTTGCGTTGCAAGAGATACGGGACCCAGACGCAGTCCCGGGAGATCCTGGGCAGCTGGCCCCGCTCCAGACCGGTGGGGCCGCAACAGGTTCTGGAGAGGAAAGGGTCAACCATCAACAGTGGTTGACAACACCCTGAACCTGAGACCCTTCCCTTTAAAAGCTCTGCATTTTTGCTTATAGGGGAGGAAAAATTGGATTTGGGGATGATAGTCTGCCTTTTTCCTCCCTTTGCCGGCAAAGAAATAAATCTCTTTCCTTCTCTTCAACTGTCTGTCCTTGTTCCTCTGATTCGGCCTCTTGGACAAGTGCTGAGCTTTCAGTAACAATCGCACTTGATTTTCAGAAACCCTAAGTGGCCTGAGTTTAGGACGCTTCCCTCTGCAGTGGCTTTGCCACTGTCTTGACCACATGCCAAGAGGTATTTGCAAACTGTGACCATTTATTTATAATACAAATTCTGAGCTTGGGGTTTTTCCTCATCATGCTGGTAATACAAATTTACGTAACAGAGCCATGTGCTGGAATGTTGTAAATTTTCATGTAAATCATTGTTTTTATTTTTTTCTACCGAGGAATCGTGGTGGGAACGAATTGTTTTCCTCATAGCCTCAATTACCAGCAGCAAGCACATAGCACACATTTTCACTGAATTGCAGCCTTTGAGGGTTACACCTTTACGTGGGGCTTTATTCTTGGAGTGTCTAGGTGAGAGAGAGAGAATTGAGACAGAAAAGTTAGTCATCAGAAAAAAAAGTGAAAATATATAGTAAAGGAAATTTTATCATGATAAATTACTTGGCTAGGCAAGTAGCATATAATTATAATAATCACATGATAATTAAGTATGTAATTGGGCATATAAATTGGGTAATTATAATGAAATAAATGCTGAATATTCATTGAAAAATTGTGACAGAACCCTACTGGGAGAGGAAGTGAGAGCATGGAGAGAGAAAAGATATTTGAGCCGGGTGCAGTGGCTCATCTGTAGTCCCAGCTACTTGGGAGGCTGAGGCAGAGGACCACTTGATCCCAGGAGTTCCAGTCCAGCCTGGGCAACATAGCAAGACCCCATCTCTAAAAAAAATCTTAATATTATGTGTGCGTGTGTGCGTGCATATAGATGCATAAATGTGTATCTGATTACAGGTGCGTGAAAAAATTGTAGAAGAATACTTACCAGATTATTAATATGGGCTACCAGCACAGGTGAAGGGTATGGAGTGGGGACGGGGAGTTTGAAATGCTGTGAATAAAAAGGGTAAGAAGGAATGAGAAAGGTGAGCAGAAAGAAAGGGGAAAAGAAAAACACTGAAAAAAGATCCATTGTTTTCAGCATGGCTCTCTCAAAGTCACTCTCTGAAACCTGTAATTTATAAAGCTTGTGCCCAAATACGGACCTGTAAAAAGACACTGTCATTCAGCCAAGTGTGTCATTGTGATTGATAGACATGACAGCAACCACCAAACCGAACTATTGCTTAAATTATCCAGATGTTCCAGAATGGGATCTTTCTCATTCTGGAAAGCAGTCGGGCAAAAGATACAAAACTTTCAAATGCAGTGATCCAAAACTTTATACTTCTAGAAACCTACACTAGGGAAAAATTGGAGATTTGGGCACAATTTTTGGATTAAAGATAATATTTTGGTATTAATTACAATAGCAAAAAATAGGGGGAAAAACAGTCTAAATGTTTAGCAAAAATTAATTTTATAGATCCATAGAATGGAACATCAAGCAAACACTAAAAATTATGTTTTTAAAAATTTTTAACAGCATAAGAAACTGCCCATGTTATGTTGAATGAGTGATAAAATAAGACAGAAAATACATATGACATGTTAGACACACACACATCAACACAATTAGAAGGCCTTAAGGGGCCGAGCATGGTGGCTCACTCTTGTAATCCCAGCACTTGGGGAGGCCTAGGCAAGAGGGTCACTTGAGGCCAGGAGGTCGAGACCAGCCTGAGCAAGAGTGAGAGCCCCCTGCCCCAAGAAAAAACAGAAAGAAAAGAAAAATTAGCCAGGTGTGGTGGTGCATGTCTGTAGTACCAGCCACTTGGAAGGCTGAGGCAGGAGGATCGCTTGAGCCCAGAAGTTTGAGGTTGCTGTGAGCTATGATGATGCTACTACACTCCTGCCTGGGGCAACAGAGTGAGATCCTGTCTCAAAAAAAAAAAAAAAGGAAGTCCTTAAGGAAATTCACTAAAATGTTAATGGAGATTAGTTCTAAGAAATAGATTAAAAGTGATCATCGTTTTCTTCATTTGTGCTTTTTACAAATTTTCTATCATGTGCTTATATTTGGGATGGAATGTTCTTTTGCTCACCTGATGTGAAGGCAATCTGGTGGACAAATCTGTCAATCCAGTGATCCGTAGACTATAAACTCTACAAGGGCAGGCGTCTACTTAACATTGTGTCCCCACTGCTTAGCACATGGTAGTGAGTGGGTGGGTGGTTGGATGGATGGATGGGTGGATTTGGTTGTTCTGGTCGTCTGGGGAGGGGTTTCTCTCTATCATCAATCCCCCATTCTTTTCTCTTGGACCTTTGTGGCACAGCAGGACCTTCTCACACATTGGAGGACCACTCTGTTGATAAAAGTCTAGGTACTACTTTCACCTCCTTCTATATATATATATATCAAGTTATAAATTAAAGAGAGGACAGTATTTGTAAGAAAGAGCCAGAAATACCCAGACATCACCCGTGCATTTGTTCATACAGCATATGCAATAACTGCAGGTGTGCATGCGGATACCTGGGGTTGGTCCTCGGGTTCTCTGCCAGGTCTCATCCACATCCTTTGGTGAGTCCTGTTCTGGCACCTTCAGCCTTCTGTGTCAATCAGGAAAGACAGAAGCCAGTATACCAGGGGGAGCTGGGCAAGAAAAGGCATTTGGGGCATTTAGTACGTTGAAAACTGCTGCCATATCATTTGAGACTTTGGAGAAAAAATGTTGTGAAATGACTATTTGCTCAAGATGAACATATCTATCATTTGGAGCATCTGCTGATATATTAGGCACTTTAAATATGTCGTTACATTTAATCCTAACGATATTGTTGTCTGCATTTTATTTATGAAGAAGCTGAGAGAATGTAGGTTGCTTAAGGGCACCAGCTAATAAATGACAGAGGCGGGATTCAAAGCTGAATCCGTCCGGCCCCACACCTGAGGCTTAGTCCACAGGCCTAGCACATCCTGACTCCTTCCCACTCCAGCGGCGCTAAGCAAGTCCCTTCTTTGCCACTTTGATGCATTCGTTTGCAATCAATTAAACCGGTGTTTAAATAGACTTTGTTAATGAGTGTTAATACTTCTGTTCTGGAACTATCTTTCACTCCAGGATGCCCGGGAACATTTCAAAGTTACAATTGAGCAGGAACAAATTACGTTTTCCTGAACAAATTTCTCACCTAATCATAAAACGATTGTGGATGTTGAGAGTGTACGTTGGTGTTTCCATCCCGGCTGCGAGCGGCAAGGCAGGAAAACATCAAAGTTTTGTGGGTGACAAAGAATCACCTCTGATCTTCACTTCAAAGACAACCAAAAAAAAAAGAAAGAAAGAAAGAATAGAAAAAGCTTCCCAGCAACACATTTGAGATTAATGTCAATCGAGCCTTTTCCTTGGCTTGTCTATACAAGTCTGTGCTTTATAATGATCGACGCTTGTTAGGAAACCATAAACCTCCTCCAAAACAACAGTAAAAATACCTACAGCACACACACATAATTTTGTCCTGATGTGATATAAGAAAATATTAGTAAATGGACCTCCCCCCCCTACTTAACCCGGATTCCTTAAGACTAATTTTAAAAGGGTTCCCATAAGACCCTATCACAAAGAGGTATGAACGCTGTTTCTAAACCCAGTAATCTAAACACTTGACATTTTCTGTAATGCCTGCAGAGCTTTCTTTCCTCTTCAGAGCCCGTGTCTAACTACCCTTCTTCTCCCAGGAACACATTCAGTTTCACAAAGCCCTGTGGTCTGGGTCTAGGACTTGTTCAAGAGTCTCAGTAGCATCTTCATAAATAGATGCTCTGCTAGAACATGGCGCCCTGAGGATGGCAGCCTTGCTCCTGGGACCCTTCCCAGCCCGGTCCGATGCCTCATTTCTGTCTCCCACAGTGCCCAGGGCTACCTCGGCCTCATCACTCACTGTACGAGTGTCATCTATGAGCTCTTGGAGAGTCAGGACCACGTTCTGATCATCTCTGAATCCCAGACACATAGCGCAGTGCTCAGCACACAGTCAGTGCTCGCCAAGCACCTGCAGACAGGTTAAGTGCACGAATGGACGTGCAGCCCACCCTGCACCCCTGTGGCTGAAAGTGAGAGTCTGGGGAAGGAGAGGAAGAACCCCAGGGGGTTCTGCCCCTTGGGAACTGGAGCAAGGATGGACAGTCGGAATGTGCGACGTGAAAAGGTCCAAGAAGTCAGAGGAAGTGTATTTAGTAGAAAGGAGCTTCTTGGGCACAGGCTAAAGGTGAAGTGAATGGCAATATGACCGCCGTTGTAGGACACGGGCTAGAGCTTTGGACCCGGGAGAGCAGATATCATTTTCTTTGTAATCAATGTCCAAAACGGACTCTAACCTTTTTAACTATCCCCATCTAGAAGTGTTGGTTGGGAATGGGTATTGATGCATTGTGTGTGTGTGTGTGTGTGTGTGTGTGTGTGTGAGGTCCAGGCTCCTGTGGTATTGTCTTCTTCTGTGTGATGTATACTTAAAAACTTCCTCAGGTCTGCACAGCCAGGACCTCCATGATGGGTCCCAAAGTGAGCTTGGTAAGACCTCCAGGCTGAGTCAGATCACCCACAAGTAACGTCCTATGCTACTGGAATCTGACTGAGGGCATTATGCAATACCTTAAAATGGCTTTTAAATAATTCCACTTCAACCCTGAATTTAATAATTCATTCGGTCAACAAATATTTGTTGAGTTTGATCTAGCATCAGGTACTACGCTAGATCTAAGGGTATGCCCTCACACAGTTAACAGTCTTAATAAAAATAACGGTAGGTCCAGTGTAAAAACACGACACTTTCCCATTCACTCTGCACATCTACAGCTACTGCTATAAAGAGTATAGAAGAATGTGATCGGGGCAATGGCCAATTATCACCAATTTCACCGCAACGCCAGCGTGTATGAAGAGGGTGATTTCTCCTCTGAGTTACTGAAAGGTAATAGTTGATTTGGGTGAATTTCATGAATAGAGATTGTCTTCATTCTTTATGTAAAATTCATCCCAGGGCCCAAATAATGAACACTATAACAGCATGCTCATGCCTGTAATACCCACATTTTGACAGGCTGAGGTGGGAGGATTGCTTAAGGCCAGGAGTTTGAGACCAGCCTGGGCAACACAGTGAGATCCCATATCTAAAAAAAAAAAATTTCTTTTAACAAGCCAGGTGTGGTGGTGCACACTTCTAGTCCCTGCTACTTGAGAGACTGAGGCAGGAGGATGGCTTGAGGCCAGGAGTTCGACATTGCAGTGAGCTATGATCACGACACTGCACTCCAGCCTGGGTGCCATAGCAAGATCC
>CAUYSK010020413.1:0-32713 GCA_963575035.1 Avahi laniger
TGTTGTTGTTTTTGAGACAGAATCTCACTGTGTTGCCCGGGCTAGAGTGCCATGGTGTCATCCTAGCTCACAACAACCTCAAACTCCTGGGCTCAAGCGATCCTTCTGCCTCAGCCTCCCAAGTAGCTGGGACTACAGGCATGCGCTACCATGCCCAGCTAATTTTTTCTGTATATTTTTAGTTGTCCGATTAATTTCTTTCTATTTTTAGTAGAGTTGGGGTCTCGCTCTTGCTCAGGCCGGTTTCGAACTCCTAAGGTCAAACAATCCGCCCACCTCGGCCTCCCAGAGAGCTAGGATTACAGGCGTGAGCCACCGCGCCCAGCCAAAATAGCCGTATTTATTCTCTCACGATTCAGGAGGCCAGAAATCAAGGTGTGGGCAGGTTGGTTCCTTCCAGAGACTATGAAGGAGGATCTGTTCCAGGCCTTTCTAGTTTTGGTGGCTGCCAACAACCCTGGCATTCCTTGGCTTGTGGACGTGCCCCCCCCAAGTCTCTGCCTTCATCATCACGTGACTCCTCCATGTCTGTGTCACCTCTTCTTATAAGGACCTTGTCGTCATTGGATTTAGGACCAACCTAATCCAGGAGATTGTCACAGGATTCTTAATTACATGTATAAGGCCAGGCACCGTGGCTCACGCATGTAATCCCAGAACTTTGGGAGGCCAAGGCGGGAGGATTGTTTGAGGCCAGGAGTTCAGGACCAGCCTGGGAAACACAGCGAGACCCCATCTCTACAAAAAAATGTTTAAAAATTAGTCCGGCATGGTGGTACACACCTATAGACCCAGCTACTTGGGAGGCTGAGGTAGGAGGACCACTTGAGCCCAGGAGTTTGAGGCTGCAGTGAGCTATGATAATGCCACTGCACTCCAGCCTGGGCAACAGAGCAAGACCCTGTCTTAAAATAAATAAATAAATAAAAATTTTTTAACATTGCATCTGCAAAAACCCTTGTGCCAAATAAGGTCACATTAACAGGTACAGGGGTTAGGCCTTGGACAGATCTTTTTGGGGGACACCAACCTACCCCCCAACAGCAGTGCTCCCTCCAGAAGCTTCCGAGGGTCGCTTTCTAGTTGGGCAATTCTTTTCCCCTGAACAGAGACTATGGAGTATGAAGCGCTGCTAGCGGGAGGGTGAGGAATGTGGGAGCCGAGCTGATGGCGTTGGGCCCAGGGCCAGCGCTGAGCGGTCACCTTTGTGACTAGGAGCAGGGTCCAGGATGGGGTCTCTGCCACCTCCTGCTGGTGTGTTTGGAAGGAGGCCGCCCTCCCTGTTCACAGAGGTGGGCTCGGCGGCCTGGGGAGGCTGAGAGAAGCCAGGTCTGCCTCTCACTAGTGGTCACTGTGGGGACGCAAGGCCCCTGAGCAGGTGAGGCAGGGCACAGCACCCCATCGAGGGATGATGGGGGGGCTCATGGTGCACCCCCCTGTCCGGGTGCCAGCCTGCATTTCGCCCTGGTAGAGGGTAGGGGTGCAGATTCGCGCTGTGGACTGGAGGGGTCCCAGAGAGGGGCATCCTGGAGCTCTGTCCTGGTCAGTGAGGCAGAGCCGTCACATGTGCTGCCCGGCCAGCACCCTTCTGCTGAGCTCCCAGCCCCCTCTGCACACGGGCCAGGGTCCTTCCTCCATCCTCTTCCAAGGGTCGTGATTAAAATCCACCCAAAGTACAGCAAGAAAAGCCACTGCCGAGGGGTTAGATGCCCTCCACAAACAAGGCGAGCGCCATATCCAGGGTCAGCAGTGAGCAGTCAGCTTTATTCTGAGTCAGGCGCTGTACTAAGCACAGCAGAGGGCACCTGGCTGGACACAGGGGCCAGGGTGTCCCTGCACAGGGCTGCCCAGGGCTAGGCGGCCCCCATCACTATTGCTGATGAACCAGCCCCCATGCGAGCACACACTGCGCTGTCACTGCCCAGCCTGCCTGCCCAGTCGCTTCCTGGGGGCTTACCTCCTCGCCTCCTGCGTGTGGGTTTGTCCAGGGCTCCGGAGAAGGGGAGACCCCGACCGTACCTGGGAGCAGGGCCAAGTGGCCGGGAGGACTGATTCGTTGTTTGGTGGCACAAGAGGACACCTGTGTGGCCGCCCCATGGAAAGCAACTATTTCTCTGAAATCACCCGTCTGGGAAACACCAAGACGGCCTCTCCCTCCTTCTCCCACCCTGGGCTGTAAGCGGTTAAAACCCGCCCCTGTGCCCGGGAAGCAGGGCAGCAGCTCCATCCATGGAGAGCCCCCCCCACCCCGTGCCCTCCCCGCCATGCTGAGTCAGGCTTCGAACCGCAGTCTCATTGGGAAGCGATGCGTGTTTCCTCCCCACCCCCCCGCGTTTTCTTCTTACCTTGGCTCACTTAAAATTTCAATCTGGCTCTGAGAGGGGACTCAGCATTTTTCTTTATCCCCTTTTATCGTGGATGCTTCAAAGAGGAGTGTGATGAGCTGGGCTCTGCAGACACTGTGTGCATCACTGTTGCTCTTCCCATTGTGAGTGGTGGGGAGAACACGTCCCCTGGCCCTCCCCACCAGGCCCCCCTGTCTGTTCCTCTCTCGGCCCTGGTGCATTGATTATCCCGCTAGACGCAGAGGTTCCATCTCTCCCTGACGCTGCAGCCACAACCCTGGAAGGGGCTAGAGATGCTGGGGTTGGCGGTGGCAGGGTCCAGGTCCTCTCAGTTTAGTGTGGCCTGCAGGTGCAGCCTGGAGTCATCTGGTTTTGCATGGTTGTCCCCCAGGGCAGCTGATGAGTGTGGGGCCAGGAGGTCCTGCCTCACGGGGGATCCCTCCCACTGGCACCAGTTAGGACAGACTCCTGGAGGTGGGCTGTTAAGACCTACAGATTGTTTTCTACTTGGTGTACAGGGCAGGGCTTGGATTTCACAAGGCAGACAGGGAGCCAAGTCCCATTGCACTGCACTGGGTCCCTCACTGTAGGAAGGGACTCCCCAATCTCCCCAACAGTGGCCTGCCTGTACCCAGGACAGACTGCCTTCTTCCTGTGTCCATCCTCCTTAAGAACCTCTCAGAAGGACAAGACCAGCTGGTTCCAACACCAGAATGGGCTGAGAAATGCTGTTGATGATCAACAGACCCGCAACAGACTGTGAAAATAAAGTTGCAGACAAGGGGACACAGCCCCCTCACAGCTGCTCCCCAGCTCTATCCAAGCCCCTCCAGGCCCCAGGGGAGCTGCTGCTGTGTTTAAGCCTCCTCTGGTCCCGGGCCATGCTTGCTTCTGTGGGAGCCTCGGGCTCAGGGCCTGAGTGGGGAGGTGTCTGAGGCCTTGACCTCGGCCTGGGCCCAGAGGAAGGCCCTGGGGCAGCCCTGCCCTATTCCTGTGGGAGCAGCTGCAGTAAAAGCTGTTAGACAGGAAATTGGGCCCAGAGGGAGGAAAGCAAGAGCGCCCAGGGTACACTGCACCCCGGTCCAATCTGCAGTCCTGCCTCCTAGGAGCTGTGGGCCATACTCTGAGTCTGTGTTAGAAATGGGCCCTGGGTGGGTGTTCTTGTCCCTGGAGATGAGTGTGAGGGTCACTCAGATGGCATTGTGCAGCTCTCAAAGTCCTGGCCACCGCACCCTCTACAGGGGTCCTGGGCCTTGGTCTTCACCTACCCTCTAGAGCATCTCAGGGGCCAGCCCTGCCTGGGGCAGAGCACCCAGCCTGTGAAGCGAGGCATTTGCCACCACTGTCTGGGTACAGAGCAGGCAACAGACTGTGGGCAGCCGAGCTGATGGGTGGAGTGGGCCTGGGGGGGTGCCTGTGCACAAGTGTGTATGTGTGTGTGCATGTGCATGTGCACGCGTGTGCGTGTGCCCTGCCTAGACCCCATCAGCGTTTCTCATCAGGGCTGCCCTGGAACACACTGTCCTGCCTGGTTCTGGTCTCCCTAGATCCTCTTGATCAACTTCCTGCAATGGGAGGAACTATGACGCACTTTCAGAAAAGAAGATATAAAATTAGTTTTAAAGGCAAAAAAGAACTGCAGCATGACCTGGAATTCACTTTTTGCCCTGGGGTTCCACTGTAGGAATCTACACATCTTCTAGGATCTCTGAGGGCAAGGTTTTGAGGCCCTCTGGGTTATTAGGGAGTGTTTTCTGGTCCCTGGGCCCCCCTTCCTTGCTCTTGAAGGAAGAGGAGCTGGCCTGGGCTGCTGGAGGTGGAGATGGTGTAGGTAGAGGTGACAGGGGTGGAGGAGGCGGAGGTGACAGGTGGAGGTGGAAGTCATGGTGATAGTGATGGTGGAGGTCATGATTGGGATGGAGACAGTGGAGGTGGAAGTACAAAGATTTAGAAGTCATGGTGATAGTGGAGGTGGAAGTCATGGACACGGTCATGGTGATGCTGGAGGTAACAGGTGGAGGTCATGGTCATGGTGGAGGTGACAGAGGTGGAGGTGGAGGTCATGGAGGTGGTGAGCTGTGTGTATAAATGTGTGCACACTTGCACACACACATGCCCATGAGATGCCTGGCTCTACATGCGTGCTTCATGAGCCAGGCATCATCCTGGTGGGAAACTTCAGAGCTAAGAGCACAGCCTGGGCCTGTGCTGGCCACACTCTCCCACCATGGTACCCCTTGCAGGAGGCTGCTGAGGCTGGAGGGCACCCTTTCTCTCTCGAGGAGGAGCAGCCAAACATGACCTCCCATTGCTTCCCACTGCTGTGCCTGGCTTCAGCCTCACGCTGGAGTCTGTCACCTATAAGCAAAAAGCTACTTGTGCAGAGCGGGCCGGCTCACCTCCATGCATTCAGCAAAGATGTGCTGGGCACCGACAAGGTGTCAGACCTGTCCCATGCACAAGGGGTTCGGCAGGAATGAGACAGACATGGGGCCGCCTTCTGGGGCTCACCATCTGGTTGGCGGACAATCGAGTGAACAGTCGTCACAGGTTGAGATGGGCGCTTGACAGAAACATGGTCAATATGACAGAAAGAGAGTGCTCTAGGAAGAGCATCCCAGGTAGAGGGGCCGGCATCTGCAAAGGCCCTGTGGCACAAGAGAAGACACCACCCTGGTAGGGGGTGAGGAGGGGCCCAGTGAGAAGACACCAGCCTCCCCACCTGGATATCCAGCTAGCACCTCAGGCTGGACACAGCCACCATGGGCTCCAGGACACCCCCAACCTGCTGCAGCCTCAACTCCCCATCTCGGGACCTGACAACTTGCCTCCAAAAACCTGGGAGCCACCCTCCACTCCTGTCTTCCTCTCACACCCCATGTCTGCCCACTGGTGGACCCTGCAGTCTCAGCCTCCTGAATTCACCAGCTGCTGGTCACCACCACCTCCCTACCCTGGCCCCAGCCACCACAGCTCATACCTGGATTGTCCTGGATTGTCCCAGACTCCCCTGCTCCTGCCCTCTGCCCCCAGCCCGTCCTCGGTGATCTGGCAGAGCACAGCCCAGCTCACCCCTTGGGAGGGGCCTTTGGCTGTTTCTCCGCTTGCCCAGGACTTGTCCGCTGGTCAAAGCACAGGACTGTGGTATGAAGGGCAGACTCCCAGAACTGCCGCTCGCCAGGTGGCAAAGGCAGGCCAGCTTCACCTCTCTGAGCCTCAGTTTCCTTAGCTGTCGTCTGTAGCTAACAACAGCACCAACCCCACGGGATTTGGGGGCAAAAATCGAGTGAATTAATACAAGTAAAAGCCTTTATCCCAAGGCCTCCTTTGGACTGTGCTGGGTCGCCAGCGGCTCTGACACCATCCCCACACAATGGTCCAGCACAGGGCCCTACACAGGTGGGCACCTTCACCTCTTGCACCCATGGCACTCGGAGGGTGCGTCCTGGATGTCCCGGACCCCAGCCATTCAAAGTCTGGCTTCAGCATAGGGCCGCGGCGTACAGAAGAGCAAGGCCACATCCCTGACCTACAAAGGGCAGGCTGGCCTCTCGCTGGGCTTGGGGTAGGGGAGAGGCCAAGTGGCCCCGCCTGGGACAATACCCTCCAGGTGCTTGGCTCATCTGCACAGATCACGAGGTGACACAAAGCAGGGCTTTAAAATGTTACACGTATTTAATTTCAATGCAGGAGGGAGAAAGAGAACACACAGTCTGTATGAGCAACTCAAATCAAAAATAAATGAGACAAAAAGAGTCACCAAAAATAGTGCGGCATTAGAGGCAGCAGCCTGCATCACTCGGCCAGCTGTCCTCAGCTCTCTGCCGGGGAGCGGCATGGCAGAGAGGCTGGGGGGCGTCTCTGTAGTGTTTACTCCAGAGCAGATTAATCGGTCCCAAGATCCAGTGCTAAATCAGAATCACTAGCAAAATGGAAGCAGGGCAGGGACTCTCAAGGCTCCCAAGGGCCTCTGGCACCCTCTCCTTCTCCCCCGGGGACCCTCCCCGAGCCACGGGGTCAGGGACCCAGCCAACAGGGGGATCACTTGGCCAGGAAGGTTCCTCTCTGACCTGGAGGGGCTCCGCTTCCAGACGCAGAACGTTCCCACAGAAGGACAGGACTGCGGCTTGGCATGCCTGGGGCTCCAGCTCCCTGCAGAGCAGAGCGGTGTGTGCTGTGGCCGTCATGAGGATTTGCACCTCTGCTTTCATTTCATTATGGTGGCAGTCACCTTTTTCTTTTTTAAATGTCATAAATGAGGGGTCTGCAGATTATGGTCCAAGGGCCAAATCCAGCCCACCATTTGTTTTTGTAAGTAAAATTGTATTGGAACACAATCACACCCTTCGTTTCCATATCATCCCTGGCTGCTGTTCCACCAGAGTTGAGTAGTTGCAGCAGAGACTGCCTGGCCCAGAAAGGCTAAAACATATACTCTCTGATCCTTTACTGCAAAAGTTTGTGCCATTCCCTGCCGCGGATGCTTTTCATCATGTGCTTAAGCATCCTCAAGAGGCGTCCTGTCCGCTAGAGACAGCTATGAAGGTTGATGGGGTTTCTTGTTCGGTGTTGTTTTTAGTGTATGGATATTGATTTGGGGCCTCAGAGATTTTTTTTTAAATGGAGAGAGAGATTCTGCAATAATTAGGTTTCTCTCATAGAAGGAACATCTTTTGGCCAGGGATATTTCAGTCACAGGTTTAGCCTCAAGCCCCGCCATACAGGGAAACACGTGCATTCCAACCACTGGCACCCACCTGCCTGCCGCCTGCCAGCAGCTTCAGCCCCAGAGCAAAGGGGCCTCCCATGGACTCCCAGGGGCCAGGCTGGGTCCCTTGGGTTTGCCTGCTGAGCCACACTGCTCTGCTCCCCAGACATCCCAGAGGGAGGAGCAGATGGGACTCCACAGGGCAGGGCTGGGCTGGGCGGAGACAGGACCTCGCTCTTGGGGGTCCCTTTCCCTGCTACGTGCGGACGTTGCCTTGGTCCTGCACCAGCTTCCGTCATCAAGGTGGAGCCATTTCAAACCTCTGGCCCCAGCCATGCGTCCACCCGCTCTGGGACCAGAGGGCCTTCGAGAGAGGATCGTTTCAGTAGACCATGGGGCCAAAGTACTGAATTAGAATGGGCATTTTTATGTTGCATGTCTTGAAAATTTTGCATAACACATCACTGGACAGGTGTCTCCCAGGAAACAACGCAGAGAGCTTTTAAACCATGAAGTTTGCGTCTGTGTGTCACCTTTGGGGCACTGCTTACATGTGACGTGACTCAGGTGGGACACAGTGGTGGTGACATTGCCGAGTGCACACCAACAGGAAATCCCGCTAGACTCTGCCGCATGATCCCCCAGGCAGAAGCCACACCAGCGGCAAATGGACCTCCTGCATCCACCTTTTCCCCCCCAGAGTGGGGTTTGAACGGGGATGGGCAAAATGCTAGAAATCACACCGCCACTGAGATGCATCTGCCTTCTGGGTACCAGTTGTTAGAGCGGATTAGCACGTCTGTGTCCAGGAGAGAGGCTATGATCTCATGAGATGAAAACTCCCAACAGGATCCCAGGGGTCTGGAAAGTCAACAGACCACGTAAGCCTCTCCTGAAGGCAAGGAATGAACAAAGTAACAGCGACCAAGAGTGTGCATGGAGACCGTGCCACGCCCTCTGTACCGGTTGTCTCACTTCATTGGAACGCCACATGGAGAGAAGTGAAGTCCTAGACTCAGGTATAGGAGACCAAGATTAGATTAGACGAGATCAGAAGGGTAGCGGCCCCGTGATGGGTCAGCTGTCTCTCTAATAAGAGGAAGAGCCCAGAGCTCTCTCTCTGCCCTGCGAGGACCCAGCAAGAAGGAGGCCATCCACAAGCCAAGAGGAGAGCCCTCACCAGAAACCGAATCTGCCAGCACCTCGATCTTGGGTTTGCCGACTTCCAGAACTGTAAGAAAAAAAGGCCTGTTGTTTAAGCCACACAGTCTTTGGTATTTTGTTACGGTAGCCTGAGCTGACTAAGACAACAAGTGAGTGTGGCTATGCGCCAATAAAACTTTATTTATGGATGTTGTTATTTGAATTTCATATATATTTCGAATGTTCTGAAATATTGTTCTTTTGGTTTTCTTTCGACCATTTAAAAATGTAAAAACCATTCTTAGCTCCAGGGCCACAGGCGACAGGTCGGATTTGGCCCTCAGGCCACAGCAGTTTGCCGGACTCCATCCTAGAACAAGGACGGAGGTCACCTCGCTGCACTTGCCACTGACCAGACGGCAGGTGATGCTGCCCTGGGTTCTGGGGGCCTCCGTCATTTTAGGAAGGATGTGCAAACTGAAACAGCTTCGAGAGGGTGACCGGAGTGCTGATGTTCAAGAGCGAGGCCACACTGAATGGTGGCTAATCAGGCTCTACAGCCGGACGCTCGAGCTCCCACTTCCCAGCCCTCTGACCCCACCTCAGCATCCTCGTGGGTGGGCACAGACACCAGACCTGCCTTTAACAGTTCAGTGGGATAGCCCGAGTGAAATATGCTGCACAGCGTCGGCCGCAATTATGTTTATTAGCTTAAGTCAAAAACCTTGTGTGGAAGGATCGAAAGAAGCAACATTTATTCCCAAGAACAGAATGCCTGGCTGTGGAGTGGGGTGAGCAATGCTAGGCATCCTCAGATGCTCAAAGGAACGTCCTAGGACAGAGGGACCAGAGAGCAGAGTGGGCCTGATGGGTAGCAGTTACAAGAAAGCTGATTTCAAATCAACACGCAAAGAGCCTTTTTGTCATATCAGTTGTCCCCAGTGGAACAATCTGCTTAGCGTTCCCCGCGGGGGAGATGCGGAGGCCGCCAGCGTGGGGATCTCACAGAGGGAACCGTGCATCCCCCAGAGCCCTGCACCTGGGCTCCCCACTCCTCACGCTCAGAAAGTCTATGACGTGTGATGTGAACTCTCTTGGTAGCACTTGGGGAATGTGCCCCCACCCCTGCACAGTCCCGGCCCAAGGGAATGCAAGTTACAGCAAAGCAGATTGCTCCTGAAGTTGTGCGAATATCTAGAAGCCAGAAGGAGAACAGCTGTGAGGTCCCCACCGAGCAGGAGGAGGTATTTGGTGGTCCCAAGACGGGCCTGGCCAGGATCTTGTTCTGTGGTCAAGCAGGGGGACGGCACAGGACAACCTGCTGCAGCACAGCATCCCACCCGGCCTGGCCGCAGGTGCCCCCACATCACTCCTGCTGCTGGAATGGACACGCAGCCTGCATGACACGAATGTGTCCCTTCCCATGGGGAAAGCAGAGCTTTCCTGGAAGCCCCTCCTCCAGCCACACCACTGTGAGATGATTCCGGAAGCAGGGGTCATGGGTGGTGGGCGGGCCAGGCAGCCACCACATGAGCCACATTTATTGATTGAGCATAAATATATGGTTCAAACACATACTGCAGAGGTGGAGCCGCTGTTGACTAAATGAAGTATTCCTTTTTTTTTTCGTTTTTTTTTACTGTAGTAAAATACACATAACATGAAATTTACCACCTTAACCATTTTTAAGTGTACAGTTCAGTGGCAGTAACTATGTTCACGTTGCTATGCAGCCATCACGCCATCCATCTCCAGAACTTTGCATCTTCCGAAACTGAAACTCTGCCCCAACAAACACTAACTCCTCCGCCCCTGGCACCCGCTCTCCTACCTTCTGTCCTTGTGCATCTGACTGCTCTGGAATTCGACTACTCGTGTAAGTGGAATCACAGGATTTGTCTTTTTCTGTCTGACTTAGCATGATGTCTTCAAGGTCCACCCATGCTGTAATAATGTGTGTTAGAATTTCCTCCCCTTTTAAGGCTGAATGATACTCCGTTGCGTGTGCGTGCGCATGTTGCCTATCCATTCATCTGTCAATGGATGCGTGGTTGCTTTCACGTTTTAGCCACTGTGAATGATGCCGCTATGGACGTGAGTGTACGGATACCTCTTTGAGACCCACTTTCAGTTCGTTGGCGTATATACCCAAGGTGGAATGGCTGGATCATGTGGTAATTCTATTTGTAAACTTTAGAGGAACCACCACACCGTTTTGCACTAAAGCCGCACCATAGTACGTTCTCACCAACTGCGCACAAGGCTTCTAATTTCCCCACATCTTGTTATTGTCTGGGGTTTGTTTAAGTAGCCATGCTAATGGGTGTGAGGCGTATCTCATTGTGGTTTTGATTTGCATTTACCTAACGATTAGTTGTGTTGAGCAGCCTTTCGTGTGCTTATTGGCCATTTTTATATTGTCTTTGGAGAAACATCTGTGCGAGTCCTTTGCCCATTTTCTAACTGGGCTGTTGGGTTTTCTGTTGCTGGGTTTTAGGAGTTCTCTATATATTCTGGATATTAATCCCTCTGAGAGATGTGATTTGCCAGTGTTTTTTCCATTGTGTGGGTTGCCTTTTTACTCTGTTGATAGTGTCTTTTAAATGGGTCATTTCTAACTTTGCCACCCAAAATTTAAGTCACCTGCCTTCCTGGTCCCAAGTAACTTTTTAAAAAGGGAATTGGCGGATACCTGAAAATACTGTTTGTTTTTGAGAGTCAGAATGAAGCTGAGGTTTGAGGGCAGTTCAGTGTGTCTGAGCCTGCGAAGGAGCTGGCGAGGTCACAGATGCTGGTTGGCAGCATCCGGCCCTCACCTGCTGTTCTCCAGGTGTGAGGGCCGCGACCGCGGTCTGTGACGGCAGCGGGTAATCTGCGCTCGCACACCCACAGGGCCACGGCAGCATCTCCGTGCTAAGGACAGGGGATAACTGCTGCTACCCCAGCTCCGGGCGGATGGCAGAGGTCACCTGTGGAGAGCCAGGCCAAGGGGGTGCTCCAAGGGAGGAAGGTGGCGGTATGCGGCGTGGAGGAAAGAACCCCCATATACAGCCAGATACACCCAGGCTTTTGTCCCAGGTTTCCCTCTGATTCGCTGAGCAACCTTGGATGTTATTTAATATTCATGGGCCTTGAATTTCTCATCCGTAAAGTGCACTTGGCAGCAACGGCCGGGGTGAGGCCCAGAGTGGGGGCCCACCCCACTCTCCTCACGTGCTATTTCCCGCCTCTCTTCTTCCTCCTCTCTTACTGAGCACCCAAACTGCTTTCTCTTCTTTTTCCTCCTCCTACCTTCCCCCACCTCAGTCTGTGTGCTTATCCTGCCAGGGACCCCGGCGGCACCTCTGATCCGACACACTGGAGCCGAGCTGGCAGACTCAGTCATGCACAGAGATCGTACCCACCCTGGGGAAGGATCACATACGAGGGGCGGGCTGGGACTGGGGACTCAGTACCGTGCAGGTGGCCGAGATGGAATGTTCCATCCGAGTTCTCCCTTTCCACGCGCTGGAGAGAACCTGGGCTCTGGCCTAGGTGAGTCATCAGGGAGCCTGGCTCACGGGTGCAGGAGGAAGGTGGGGCCTCCCCAAAAGGAAGGGCAGAGCAGGGTCCCCCCTTCTGCCTGACCGCCCCCTCATCGGCGGCCTGCCCCTGCTGTGTCCTGGCACCGCATGGGTTTGGGGATGGGAGGTGGGGGACAGAGCCTGCCCCAGGCTTCTCAGTGCGAAGCTCAGAGCACAGCCGCGCAGTCAGCCAGCCTAGGTTGGGGTCCCAACCGTGTGCCCGAGCCCCTTGGACCATCTGTGATGTCATCTACAGTACCCTTCCCAGGGTACAGGGAAGATCAGATGAGGCAGCACAGATGACAGGTGTGTGGCACACCCCAGCGCGAAGCTGGCACTAGGAAGGAAGAGCTCTTCAGCGTCACCAGGGCCAGCTCTGCCTGCCCTGAGGGGGGCTCGCACACTGGGAGGGAGAGTCTGCCTCCCGCTGTGGGCAGGAGGGTGGGGACGCACCCAGGTGCGTCTCCCTCATGCTGACCTCACTCCCTGCCCCCTCCATCTGCCTCCTGCTCCCTCTGGCCGCTGACTGCCACGAGGGTTGGGGTGTCCGGGCCCTGCTGCCTGGGTCGTGGTGCCAGGCACGCCTGAGACCAGAGGCCACACTCCGGTGCCCACGGGGGCCCTGCTGTGCCAGGCTCCTCTTCTGTGCCGTGGCCGTGCCATGGGGCCCTGGCACTCACTGTGCCGACTTCCTCTCGGGCCCTGTGGTCCCAAGGTGGTTTGCTGTGCAGCCGATGCGTGACTGCGCCGTCCACTGTGTACACTCGGAACATGGTCTGTCCTCCTGTCTTCCCGTTCAGGAACAGGTACCGGGGTGCTCTGGGGAGCCTAGTTTCCCAGGATGGGTCTTGTGCCTGACGAGTGGGCAGCCCCAGCTCCCTGAGCAGGGCTTGGTGCCCCCCTAACGTCCAGAGTTAACTGTGCCAACCTGTACCCCTGAGCCCACGCCCCCTTTGGGATGGCTGCAGCCTAGAAGTGGTGGGGCGTCCCCTGCAGATGCCCTGCCCCACCCAGGCTGAGCCCCACGTGGCTTCCTGTGTCAGTGGCTCAGCAGTGTGGGCACCCAGCGGAGGTGTCTGACCGCGACACAGCTCTCCAGTGGCTTCTGCTTTCATCCCTGGTGTGACGAGGGGGGAGACGCCAGGAGATCAAGAGCCCTGCTGGGCCGCCGCTGTCCCTACACAGGGGAGTGGTGACAGCTGTTCAGTGGCCCTGGGCAGCTCCTAGAGAGAGTCATGCCCATCTGTTCTCTCTCGGGAACCCGTGGCCTGGGATTTCCCATCTCTGAGTGGAAGGAAGGGCCCCTGCCTTGAACACGCATGAGATGGTTCCCCATCCCCTCCTCTCTCACCCCCTCCTTGGGGCCAGGCACAGGGCAGGGGTAGAGGAGGAGGAGCCCTCTAAGCCCTTCCCCACCCTGCAGGCCACCCTGGAAGGCCATACACTGTCCGAGCTCACTATGGGGTGGGGAGGGCAAGGGTGGGCAGGGAGCTCCCTGGTAGCCATGGCTTCCTCCCTCCCTGCCTGGCCCTCTCCTCCTCTACTTCTCCCCTGCAGGATATGGGTGCAGGATGTGGTCACCCAGGGAGGTGGCTGTAAGCTTCCTTCAGGGGCACATTACAGCATGTGTGTCGAACGGATGGCTGAAGAGAGGAGGCCAGGGGCCTGGGCACATGTTTATGAGGATGCCGGAGCAGGTGGGGGCTCCTGCTGCCTCCGCAGCAGAGATGGGGCCCAGACAGGGCCTGTGGGAGGAGCCTGCAGCCCTCTCTGACTCGCTGCAGTTCACACAGTCTATGCAGCTCTGGGGTCCCCTCAGCCGGTTACCCAGTGAGCAGCCTGCATGGCACCATGCCTTGCTACCTGTGGGCACCAGTGTGCAGGATGGAGCTGCACGGGCCACAGCCAGGAGATGAGGCCTTCCCTCCCACACCCTTGTCCCAGTGGGACCAGACCCTCAGACAGCCTCTCAGAGGGTGCTCTGAGTTCTGAGAAGATGCTGGCATGGCAGGGGTGGGGGCCAGGAAGCAGCCCAGGCTCAGAGTGGAGGTAGCTTTTCACCCCAGACGCATATTGTAGAAGCTGGAGGGGCCACTGCTAAATCCCTTCCGCAGATAATGAGTGCCAAGCTCCCCGCCCTGGTGGTCCGAGCTCCCTTCGTCCTTCAGGAGGAAAGGGCCCTGACCTGTAGCAAACTTTGTTGCTGCAATCGGAAGACACCTAGCCTGCAGGTGCAGGAGACACGGTGAGGGTCTGGGTGGCTGTTGTATAGGGGAAAGACGTTTAAACTTTGCTTTGGAAAAGCTGGGATTCTTTGGCTATTGTCTGTTTTTTGTTAACTGTGGCATTCATTAGATGCCAACGTGAATTGTCCTTGCAACAGTCTCTGTGCAGGGTCGGTTTGGTATTTGTAATCAGGGAATGGGCAATTTGAATGTTGCTTTGAAAAGATTGCAATTTTTAGTCTGTGATTTTTTTTTTTTTTTTTTTGAGACAGAATCTCGCTCTGTCACCCTGGCTAGAGTGCAGTGGCGTCATCATAGCTCACTGCAACCTCAAACTCTTGGGCTCAAGGGATTCTCCTGCCTCAGCCTCCTGAGTAGCTGGGACTACAGGCGCCACCACCGCACCGAGCTAATTTTTTTTTTTTTTTTTTTTTTTAGTAAAGACAGGGTCTTGCTCTTGCTCAGGCTGGTCTCGAATTCCTGAGCTCAAGCTATCCTCCTGCCTCGGCCTCCCAGAGTGCTAGGATTACAGGTGCGAGCCACCACACCCAGCCTAGTCTGTGATCTTTTAAAAAATTTTTTTAACGAGGCACTGATGAGATGTATTCTCTAACACTCCCTTTAGTAGTCATGACCTTGGGCTTCATGGTTGGGTCCAGGTGTTCCTACTGTTGCCTGAACCTTGTGACATCCATGCTGTTTAGGGTCAGGTTGGCAGGTCACTGTGTCAGTCCCCTCAGGTCAGGCCTTAGGAGGTTGGAGGAGAAACTGAGGTTCCTCTGTGACAAAGACGGGGTCCTGGCCATGACCTCCAGCCTCTAGTAACCTTTGCACCGTTCTCCCCATGCCCCTGTGGGCTGTCTGAGCAATCCAGGTGGTGCTGCTGGGGAACTGGGTTATGTGGACGTCCAGACCCCTGCCCACCCTCTGGGCCATCCTAACAGCAACTGGGCCTTTCTTCTAGTTCCCGAGGTGACCCCCCAGGCAGCACTGAGAGCCCACAGCCTCCGTGGGCAGAATGAACCCTTCGCGCCAGACCGTGCTCACAGGGGAGGGTGGGCGCCCGTCCGGCTGCCTGGCTTCTGGGGGAAAGAGGAAGGGTGTGTTGTGCAAGCGCCTTCGGTAGGGTGCGGTCTCGAGCAGTTACGCCTCTTCCTGTCTCTGCGGAGGCACGCTGTCACCACCCCAGCTCCTCCTGGCTCTGGCCCCCAGAACAGGTGGTGGCTGTGTGCCATGTAGTTGTCACAGCAGATACTTCAGGGCTTTGGCAGGGAGGACAGCCGGGGACTGAGAAGCCACATGAGAAGTAACATCAGCCCAATGAGCAGGGGCTGAGTCCTCGCCTGTGGGCCTTCCGGAGGACTGCCAGGTGCCACACCCAGATGGCACAAGCCTCCTCTGTCTGTCCCTTCGGTCAGTGCTCACTGAGCATCTACCAAGTGCCTGGTGCGAACAGCAGGGAGGAAGCTCCCTGCCCTGGGAGCTGACATCCCAGCAGTCTCGTTGGATACAGGGGCAGAGGCGGAAGTGAGGACCAGGACACCGCTGGTGCCGCACTAGCCGACCTCCGAGATGGCCCAGGGCCCCTGCCCAGTGTTCACACCCCTGTTGGATTAGGGTCTTTTTTTTTTTTTTTTGAAACAGAGTCTTGCTCTGTCACTGGCACTAGAATGCCATGGCATCAGCCTAGCTCACAGTAACCTCAAACTCCTGGGCTCAAGCAAGCCTCCTGCCTCAGCCTCCCAAGTAGCTGGGACTACAGGTACAGGCCACCATGCCTGGCTAATTTTTCAGTAAGTCACATGGCCCTAGGGGAGGGCAGGACCAGGAGTTCATCCACCCCTGTGTGTGTGTGTGTGTGTGTGTGTGTGTGTGTGTGTTGGGGACAGGCAGCAGAGTCACACAGCAAAGGACACAGAAACTGGGAGAAGTGAGGAACCCTCATACCCTCCTATGCAAACCAGGCTCCAGCTCAGTCAACCAGAACAGCTGGGTAACCAAGACAGGTTGTCCCCCAACCAGGCCAAATCAGAAAATGTCTTCTATCACTTTGCATCTCGTCCTTACTCCTGGACTCCGTCTGACCTCTCCTGTGGCTTCTTGGCTTAGATTTTCTTTTCTCTCCTGATGCACTGAATTCTTCCTGTCTCGTGCAGGTAGTTCTAGATGGCTCTGACAGGCTACAGATTCTATCTTTGATGCTGAGGCTAAAGGAATCAGAGAGAGAGAGAGTCCCCAAAGCCCCTACTCAGACACCCTGGAGCAGTTTGCCTCCAGAATAATATAGTCATTTATCATTAGCTCCAACAGAGAAATTGTGGTCCTGCAGGCCAGGGCCCCATTCTGCAGATGAGGAAACTGAGGCTCTGAGAGAGAATGCTGGAGGTCCCCAGCAAGGCCCCTCGCCTTGGTCTGCCGTGCCTGTCCATCCGTGTAGCCTAGGCTTTTCCTCCTTGCCCATGTAAATGTGCTTGGCCTTGCTTAAAATCATGTTGTGGGTCCAACTTTTCCAGAAAACTGCCAACCCTAAGTCTCCCAGCCAGTCCCAGGCTTTCCCCGGGGTCCCAGGAACAGTAGGGGCCCCACGGGCTTTTGGCCAGTCCCTGAAAGAGTCTGACCAGCCAGGCCTTCCTGGGGCTGCCTGTGGCTTTGACAGCAGTCTAAGACCTCCAAGGAGTCCTTTTTGTGTTTTCTTTCTCTGTGAACTCAGCTTTCTGTCCTTTCACCAACTCTGCCTTCAGAGCCTAAACTGGCAACATAGTTGGCATTTCTAGAGAAACTTTCTAGAGAAACACCCACACTGAGAGGTTGTAGGAACTGGATAGTCACACAGCCTCCAGGAACCCTCCCTGCCATGCCCTGGTGGACACCACCTTAACCCAGTGACCTCCCACTGCGGACACACTCGCTCATGCTCACGTGCCTCCTGCTTGGATGCATGAGAAAGACACACCTCGCCGAAAAGGTTTAGCTAAATCTAACCACGAGGCAGCAGTCAGACAAATCAAAACTGAAGGACATTCTACAAGACACATAGCCTGAACTTTTCTCAAAAAAAACCCCAAGCATCACAAAAAACAGAAACGAAAAAGTGGTGGTTGTGGGGGAGGGTTCGCTTCTAGACTAAGAGAGAAATAACCAATGTCGTTTGTGAGCCTTGATTGGATCCTGGAATTTTTTAAAGTTATAAAAGGTATTTTGGAATACCTGGGAGAGTGAAGGCTGTGTATCAGGTGATGCTGAATTAATTATCTTAGGTGCAATGCCAGTGTTGTGGTTATGGAAGGCAGGTTCTCAGATGTGTGCTGAAGTATTTAGGGTAAAGCTTAGGAGATTGCACCTGATTTTCAGACAGTTCAGGAAAATGTGTGTGTGTGCACGTGTGTGTGTGTGGAGAGAGGAAGAGAGAGGAGTGGGAACGCCTGCCATAATTGGCGATTAGGACAAAGAGCATATGGGTGTTTATTGCTATTCTGATTTTTTCAACTTTTCTGAGAGTTTTCAAAACATTAAGTTGGCGAGAAGAAAGGAAATGGGAGCCTTCCTCGATCACCTGTGGTCGCAGCCTAACAAGCGAAGATTTACTCAGCGTCTTTCCTCCTGGGTTGGAAGCGTTCTCACACCTTGCTTCTCTGCTCCGTGAGAAAGTTTGCGCGTGCCTTTGTAATGCTTCGCGCTTCCGTTTCTCCAGCTATAAATCGGGGAGATTCGGTCAAGGTCACACACAGACCAAGTGGAAGTGCAGGAAACCGGAGAGACCCAGACTGCGGACGGGCAGCCTGGCCCCCGAGCCCTGCGCCCTGTCCGCTGCTGGGCTCCGCTCCTGAGTCTGGGTCTGTCAGACGGTTTCTGAAGCCTGCTCTCCCGAGCCTGGGGGGTGTCGGGTCCCAGGCCGCCCGGCTTGGCTCTGCCAGCCCTCCGCAGTAAAGGAGCTACCGCACCAGCCAGGATTCCCAGGGTCCCCGCCAGGACGTTGGCTGCACAGGGATTGGCTGCCCGTGGATGCAGTCGCTCCTGATTGGACAGTGGCGGGCGCAGAGCGCGGAGGAGGGCTCTGCGTCCTGAAATGCAAAGCGGGGGCTCTGGGAAAAGCTCGCCAACCCTCTCCCCTGGGAGGTGGCGAAGGTTGTGGGCTGCAGGCGCTGTTGGCGACCTGCTGTTCCTTGTAAAGTGGTCATCAGAGGGCGTCCAGCTCTCGTCCCTGGCTGTGGTCTGGGGAGCTGGCCGCTGGCGCGGAGGGAGCCTGACCCCAGGGTCAGCACTTCTTGGAGTCCAGGCGAGGGGTGGGGAGTGGGACAGGTGGCCTCCCCGGGGGACGCCTCCCTAAATGTGCCCAGGGCTGCCTGTCGTCCTTGCACCTGTAGCTGGCCCGAGCGCCCCCATTGGACAGAGCAGGCATTGCACCCTCCAGATAAAGCTGCCCTCACTCCACGTGCAGACCCTGTCACCGGCGACCGGGCCGGGTGTGCTGGCTACGGTAATGGCAGACCGCAGGGGCACCACCGCCTCTCTGGTACCCTCTCTCTGCAGGCCTTCAGCAGGCTGGATTGCAGAACCATTCGTCCATCCATTCATTCATTCAACAAATACCTACTGAGTGTCTGTCTGCTAGGTACCTGGCACAGCTGGGAGCGCTGCGGACAAAACTCCCTGGTTTCCCACAGCCAGCATCTTGGTGGGGAGACAAGCCAGGAAATAGCGGAGGCATGTGAGCAGGTGAGAGTGCTGGGAGAAAACAGTAAATAGTACGGGGAAGGGACTGGGCCGCGTGGGGAGGCACAGCTTGTGATTCCAATGAGGTGTCCAGGGAAGACCTGAGTGAAAAGGTGACCTTGGCATGAAGAGGCAAAGGGGGAGTCCGGGAGGTCTTGGGGGTCAGAGACTGAATTCAGGCAAGAGGAAGTGCAGAAGCCCTGGGGCCAGTGTGGCCGGGGCAGTGAGCAAGGGCCACCGTGAAGGGTGAGGTTGGAAGGTCAAAAGGGCCCACAGGGCGGGGCCAGGGGGCCACTGCTGAGATTTGGATTCTTACTCTGGATAGAATGGAAGCCATTGGAAGGTTTTGAGCAAAGTAATGGCATGGTCTGACTTACGTTCTGGAAGATTCACACTGGCCCTGTAAAGCAGACTGCCAGGGGTACGGTGGAGGCTGGGAGGCCTGTTAGAACCTGCTGTATGAGGCCCAAGAGAGAAGGCGGTGGCCTGGGCTGGCGGCGGGTGGAGAATGGGGGTGAGCATGGGGTCCCAGCCCAGTGATGATTGGATGTGGGATGTGGGGGGAAGAAAGGAGTCGGGTGACTCCTAGGAATTTGGAGTGAGCGCCGGGAGGGCGGCCGTGGGAAGAACAGGGGTGCAGGTGGGCGGGAGCTCCAGGTCGAGCACGTGGACCTGAGGCACTCGTTCTGTGTCCTTGCGGACACTCCGTGCAGGCAGTTGGATAAACAAGTCTGGGGCTCAGGGGAGTGGTCGGGGTGCGGTATAAACATGGGGTGTGCAGCACAGTGACAGAGTTGAGAGCCAGGAGATGGGCAGAAGTCCCAGGGGCATCGTGTGGATGGAAAAGAAAAGCGGTTCCAGTCCTGATCCTGGGTGGCCGCAGAGATGAGCAGGAAGCAGCCGGAGGGGGGGCTGAGAAGGAGCAGCCGGAGAGCGTGGGGTCCCGGAAGCCGAAGAGGACCTCGGGCAGAGCCACTGTCACCTCAATACCATGGGCGCCATCAGACTTAGCAAGAGGGAGGTCACCGCGACCTTGGCAAGAGTGGCTTTCACTGAGTGAGGGCGGGGAGAGGCTGACTGAGTCGGTTCATGAGCCGAAAGGAAGAGGAATTGCAGACAAGTAAGGACGACTTCTAAAGGAGGTTTCCTGTGAATGGAAGGAGAGAAATAGTACAACAGGGAAGAAGGAAGTGGGTCCAAGAAACCGTGCTCTTTGTTTCTGGGACGGGAGGAATGATAATTCACATGTGCAGATACGGGGCTTCATGGAGGAGGAGGACTGGGCTGCAGGACGCCCCTGAGTAGGGTGTGGACGCAGCAGGGCCAGCTCATCCGGGCATCCGAGGGAAGGAGGGCAGAAAGCTTCGAGTGCTGACTGCTGGAGGGTGGGTCTGGGCAAGTTGGCTTTTGGTGGCTTCTGTGTCCTCAGTGAACTAGGAAGCGGCAAGGTCAGAGGTGAGAGAGATGGGAGAAGTGTTGGTGGTTTAAGGAGAGGAGTTGCCAGGAGTTGTCCCCTTGGGAGCAGGGGACAGAATGGCCCAAAGCAGACGTCGGCAAACTTTGTCTATAGAGGGCCAGATAGTGAATATTTTAGGCTTTGCGAACCAGCCAGTCTCTCCGCAACTACTCCACCCTGCCGTTGTAGCTCAGAAGCAGCCTTAGGCAATTTGTAAACAAATGGGCATGGGCGTGTTCCAGTAAAACTTTATTTACAAGAACAGGTGGATTTGGCCTGCTGGGCCAGTGGCTCTCAGCGTGGTCCCAAGCCAGTAGTGCCAATGTTACCTGGGCCCTGCCCACATCCATGGAACCAGAGACTCTAGGTCCCCAGACCTTTTCAAATGCAAGATGAGTGTGTGATTCTAGAAGTTGAACACCCCTGAGTGCCACCGCTCTGCAGCTGGGCTCAGGGAAAGCCAATGAGGAGAGAGTGGGCTGTGGGACAGGCCATTAAGGGCACAGGGATCCTGCCCCCAAGTCCTTCTGCAACCCTGTGTGGGGACATCCTACCTCCCATTCTTCCCCATGTCCTGGGGACCATGTTTGTTTATGCATCCTCCATGGGGGAGCTCCCTGGGGACGGGCCATGGTGACAGCTCCACTCCCAGCAGGCCTGTGCCTAGTGCTCTGTGACACCCTCTGCTCTGTGGCCATGGTTTCCTGTCTGTGTCCCTCAGCCACCTGGGCGTGCCTCAGGGGCAGGGATTCTGTTTTCACGTGGGAATCCTCCAGCACCTGCACACAGTAGGGCCCTGGCCAGTGTTCCGCGTTAAGGAATGCACTGTCGCTGAGTTTAACAACAGCTTTTTAATGACTTTAGTGAGACAATTGGATTTCACCTGAGAGGGCAAAATGCATGAGCAGCAGATGGGCTCAGGGAGAATCTGCCCTTGAGACCCCCAGCCCCCAATGCCACAAGGACTTGAGGGCGCAAGGCTGGGTAACAAGCCACTGTCTTCAGAGAGGCGCTGCACAAATTCTACAGATCTCAGTCCATTTCGTTTCCTCCGTCATTCGATTCTGAATGAGGTTCGTCATGGGTAGAACTGGGGGGGACCCTCCCAACCCCGTCACTTCCTCTGAGGTCATCGTGGTGCGGAATCTTCGCCGCGTCTTGTGTCCCCGTTTTTCTAGCAGGTCCACACTCAGGCTCACACCCTCACCCAGAGGAGATCTCAGTTTTTAGTGGGACCTAAATCCATGCTGCAGAGAGTGATAGAGGACGCCAGCTTCCCGGTGACTGTTCTGGGAAAAAGGAAGCATCCGATGACAAAGCTCCGGATCAGATGCTGGAATAAGTGTCTGGTTACCCACCAATTTCTAGAGCCATTGTGGGTGTGCAGGGCTGTGTTTTGTTTTCTTTTTTGTTTTTAGAGACGGAGTCTTGGTCTGTCACCCAGGTTGGGGCACATGGCGTGATCAGAGCTCACTGCAGCCTCAAAATCCTGCTCTCAAGCGATCCTCCCACCTCACCTCCTGAGTAGCTGGGACTATAGGCAGGCACCACCACACCCAGCTAATTTTTAAATTTTCGGTAGGGACAGGGTCTCTCTATGTTGCCAAGGCTGGTCTCCAACTCCTGGCCTCAAGTGATCTCCCACCTTGGCCTCCCAGAGTGCTGGGATTACAGGCGTGAGCCACCTTGCCCGGTCTGTGTTTTGAGCCCAGACAATCCCTCTGCCCATGGCCGCAGGACCACGTGATTTTGCATCAGGGGACCTGACTCTTCCAGCAGCCAGGCCCTGTTCGAGTGAGACCTGTGAAACCCCTGCCCTCGTGGAGCTCACAATCCAGAGAGGGAACCAGAACACCACAGACCGTGTGCAGGCAGAGGGCTGGCCAGTGTCGTCCCGGGAGCTGGGAGGGACGCCTGAGCATGGCAGTTGGGCAGCTCACTGAGAGGGGCTGCGGTACAGGTGCCACAGACAGGAGGCCGTGAGGCCGTGAGCGGGGCCTGTGCAAGGGGCAGAGGTGAGAGTCGGGAGGTGGAGCACTGACATGGGGGGAAGAAGGAAGGAAGGTGCCCCCCCGACCAGATTTGCTGTAAAAATAGAAGCACCTGGCTGCGGGTGGGGCAGGGACTGTGGGGCTGAGTGGGAGCAGGAGGGCAGTTAGGAAGCAACCCAGGGGCTCGGGGGAGCGAGGCTCAGCCCGGGGCAGTGAGGGAAGAGTGGACAGCAGGTTGCTGGCACTCATACGCACTCTCTATTGCCACTGTAACAACCACACATTTAGCAGCTCCAAACAGCCCAGTGTGTGATCTTGCGGCTTCTGTGGGTCAGCCGTTCCAGCGGAGCTGGGCTGGGTCTGCTGCTCCGGGACGGCCCTGCCACCCCTGCCCTGAGCTGCAGTTGAGGTGCTGGCCAGGGCTGGGCTGTCATCAGAAGCTGCAGCTGAGGAAGGATCCGCTTTTGTTTGAAGGACTCACTTCTTTGTGGGCTCTTGGACTGAGAGCTCGGAGCCTGTTGGCCAGAGGCTGCCCTCAGTTCCTGCCATATGGACCGCTCTAGCAGGGCAGCTTCCTCCATCAGAGCCAGGGAGGGAGTGGCCGTTAGCAAGATAGAAGTAACAATCTGTATGGCCCAATCACAGAAATGACAGCCCGTCACTTTTGCCATATTCACTAGGTTCCACCCACACTCAAGGAGTTACACAAAGGCGTTAACATCACGAGGTGGGGATCATGGGAGGGCTGTCATAAACTCTGTCCTCTGCAGTAGGGAGGGAGGATGGGCTGGAAGGCAGTAGAACAGTTCTTCAGATAGAGGCCCTGCAGGATGCAGGTGGAAAGATTGGGATCTTTCAGAGAGAGTTTTGGAAGCAAAGAAGTTCAGGTGAAGGTTAAGACACAGACATGTGGTGACCCTTCTCAGGAACCCTTCTGTGCCTTCCATCTTCATCCCCTGACAAGGGGCAAGTGCCTTTCTATGTACTCTCTCCTGTTAGACAAATTAACATACTGTATTATAATTGCCATTGGTAAACCCATCTGCCTTGCTAAAATAGAATTATTTACCAGCACATTCTTGGAGGTATCCTGCTTACCTTATGATTTTGTTGAGGATCCGATGTGGTAATTTATATTGAAGGATTTTATAGACTGTAAAGTGATATGCAAACAAATGGCATTAAACTGTATTACTTTTCCCCATGTGGAATAGAACTTATATGTGGAACTTACATTTTCCTTATTAACTTTGGTTCATTATATTGTACATAAGTTATTAAACTGGGCTTTATTTTATACTGTGATTTTTCTTTTGTTTTAGAGCCTTAGAGTATTTGCTTTTATGATAAATGACCCCAAACTCCTGCACCTTTGAAGTCCCTGTGTCATTTTTATTGTTTCAGAAACAGTCTGTCCTTGCTGTCCGTTGTCATTCTTTTGCTTCTGCCTGTGTGCCAGCTTTTAAGCTGTCTTTTCCCCCCTCAGATTTCTTGCTTCTGATTTTCTCTGGGCTTGGCAATCTAATAATTAAGCTTATTAGAACTGTGATGAGTTTAATAGTAATCAAGCTAGGAATATGGGTCGGAGAGCCTCTTCTTGCAGTAAAGTATGTGAGCTTTTCTGCATGGACCTCGTAAACGTCTCTTTTGGCCTTCAGAGTGTGTCTTGGCTTCCTTCCTAGTTACAGCTGTGTCTGATTAGGTGAGTTTCCCAGATAGCTGACTCCATCCAGGGGCCACGGCTGCCATTTTCTTGGTGTATGCCTCATTGCTCTGTTATGAGAAACATCGTCATTCTCCCCTTTAGTTCTGATGAGATTTTAGTTTTTTGGGCAATGACAAAGTAGTGATAGTTGGTGGATGGTCTATGTGTGGTTCATGGGCCAAAAAACGTTTGAGAAGCATGGAAAATTTTCTTTAGGTAAGATCAATGTGCGTGGTAGCATTCAGTTCTGCTCTCCTTTGCTTTAGCTTGTCTACCTTCCAGCTAAACAGCTTGGGTGTTCTTTTGTATTCCTCAGTCTGTACGTTTGCTTTAGCTTTCTGTCAGAACAAGTTGTTTACTTTTCTGCCAAACTTGTGCCTTATTTCTTTGTAGAGGAGCATTGCTGCATTATCAGGGAGACAGCCGTGTGTTCTTGTGGAAACAGCACAGGCTGTGGAGGGAAACCTGGTCTGCTGCTAGCTCTGCTCCTCCCCAGCCTGCGGCCTTGGCCAAGTGCCTGCACCTGTGCCTTCGTGTCTCCTTTTCTAGAGTGGGCTTACTGTCTGCTTTGCTGCCTTTTAGGATCAAAACAAGATTTATATATGAAAATGCTTGTTAGATGTACATATCGTCAAATAGGATGCCTAGTTTGTTGGGTTGATTTTGTTGATATTTTACAGTTTTGTATCTCTGAGGAGTTAAAAATATTATCATTAGTACTACTAACAATAAGTTCTACTAAAACAATGTAATTTTAAATTTCATACAGTTTTTTTCCTGAATGTGTTCTGCTGGAATCTATTTCTACAAATGTAGATATTTAATAAATTCTCTTTGATTATTTTCAGACTGTTGAGTATACTGGCTTCCTAGCCAAATTAAATTTATGAAAATTCTAATGATACTGTGTGATTCATATCTAGAAAGAATAATTTTTTTTAAAAATTGTGAAATCACTTTAAATACGCTTTATATGAATCTCTGGTAATAGTGAATCAATTAATCTGATTTCTTAGGCCATAAATCAGGTTTGCTATATTGTGTAAGTTCCTGTGTAAGCTTCTTAGAACTTCAACTGTTTTGTGGTCTGTTCTAGCTGCTCGTTTGCTTTTGAACTCAATTCTAGGTGTTGAACTCAATTTGAGAGCCTAAAATGGTTTGTGCCCCAATTACCTTAGAGGTTACCGGTTCATTTTTTTATTTAGCCTGCCCCAGGAGTAGGAAGCTGACTACTACCAGACTTTTTCCTTTTAACTTGAGTGTATACTTTAATTTTGTCTCTGTCCCATAGGAGTGTTGTGAGGGTTTATTAAAGTAACACTTAATGGTATATTTTAAACTTTTTGAAAAGAGGTAATACGTGAGCACAAAATATTTTTGTACTGTACCACATAATTTTTTTCTAACTTTTTGTGGTTCAGAAAAAGGATAAAATTACTTGTGTTTAGGGGTGCATGTTGGTTTACTGGTCTCATAAGACCATTAACCCAATTTTACGGAATGTCTCCAAAGCATATCTTTTGACAGACCTTGTGCTCTTTTTTATTTAGCAGGCTTGAGCTTTAGCCCAAAACTGTAGTTTGGCTTTATTAGTATCCATGAAAACTGTTGAATATTCCCCCCACCTGTCCTTCTCATTGGGTCTAAAGTAGCTTTTGTTGTGTTGCATGATTTCTTGGATGAATCAAGAGATAGAATTCTTTTTTCAAAAAACATCCGCAACATTGCTTGATGGAGAGGACTTATCTAGGGTGTCTTCTCGTTTGGTCCTTTGCTTCTGTCTTGTGGCTGCAGCACCAAGTCACAGCAAATCAGAACAATTGTCCAGGGACCAGAGGATAGGTGGCAACTCAGTGGTGTTAGTAGAGGGAGAGAGATAGAAGGCCTTCAGTAAATCCCATCACCATCACTGGGGCAAGAAAAGGGACCGCTCTTTTTCCTTTCCATGAACCTTTGGGAATATCATTCATTTATGAATTCTACAAATATTTGAGCTTCTATTATGTGCTAGACATTGTATTAAGTACTGGAATACTGGGATGAACAAGCCAGACATCCCTTCAAGGACGTACTTGATACAATCTGATTTTGAGTATGTTAGAAAAATATTTATTGGAGAAGGAAAACTACTAGATTGGTTTTAGCTGCTGAATGGCCTTAGGGATTAAAAGTGGAGTTGTAGGTTAGCAGAAAACGTTTCTGAAAGGAGTGACTATGCTGTAATTAAAAAGCATTATACAGACAATATTGTGGCCGAGACTACTAGCTGATCATGAAACCTGGTTCCTCTTCTGGGAATATCCCAGCCGCCTTGTAGTTGTGGCCAAATTCTAGCCAGTGGAGTGATAGCAGAGAAGTGTGCCACTTTCAGGCCTGGGCCCTAAAATCCTCTGGGTCTAGTAACTCTAGGAAGTCTTCTGCTGTGAGGTGGAAGGAGTGCTGGCAGCAGGCACCAGAGCCACTGCTTGGAGGAGAGCTGTCTGCCCACCAGGAACACCTGTTTTGGATTCTACACAGCAGGAAGTAAAATTTATAGTGTTTGAGCCGTTATGCAGTGTGTTCTGTGAGTTAGTCTCCCTAACTAATCTGGGCCTGATGCCTAGAATGCTAGGCGGGACTGGTGAGTTTAGTAAAGGTGCTAAAATTTAGACTCTGCTTTAATTTTGATTATTTATATGTAATGTTGTATGTACTGACCAATGAATTTCAAGAATCACCTTAAGTCATGATAGAATAAGTGACAAAAAATTTTTAATGTATCTGTTGTGATTGGTACAGTTGTTTATTGTACCCAATGTGGCCTCTCTTCATCTTTGATTTAATAAGCTATGTGAATCCTCAGCTTTAAAGGTGCTCCATGGAGACTTAAACATTCTCAGTCCTTATTTCAAAGAACTGTAAATACAGTTTTCATTATGCAACTTTTCTGTTCCAAAGCCTATAATCACTTATTATATAGCATTTTGTTTCATTAGTCCATCATCCACACTGTATGTGTATATTATATATACTTGTATATGATAGACTTATATGCCTGTGTGTAACATCCTGAGCTAAGTTCTCTGAAGAGAGACAAGATGGATGAAACGTAGTCTATGCCTTCAAAGAGCTTCTGCTTGGTACCCAGATAGTTACTGAACTTCTGCACTGCTACCATCTGCCCCTCATTTTAGCTTTTAAGTCATATATTATCTTTTCATTACTTTTATTTTTAAGTATTGTCTCCTCAACTAGATAGCGTACTTCTTGAAAGCAGGCAATATATATTATGGAGTTCTGTATCTCTCCTCTTGGGTACTTCTAGCAGACACTGGGCACTGTGCTTAACAGAGTAGCCATCCCTATAGTTTCTTTTAATTGTCTTGCCTATATATTCTGGTATAATTTTTTATTATAGTATGTATTAACAGACCAAAGTACATTTTTAGTCTGTTAGGAATTCAAGGAATTATACAGTTGAGGAATGTTAGGACTGGACGAATCTTTTTTAGATTGTTTATCTGATTCCTGATTTTTTTAGATTGATCGTCTGGTTCCTGATACTCAAAGCGTGGCCATGAATCACAGCATCAGCATCACCTGAGGGCTTGGTAGAGGCAGAATCTCAGGCCCCACTCAGACCTATGAGCCAGAACTTGCATTTAACACATTGATTGCCACACTAGAAAAAAAATTTTTTTGCCCCTGGGCCACAGTGTTTTATTAAAACAAAACGATCCTTTCTAATTTGTTATTTTTTACTATTTTCTGTGTGTAAGTTGTATGCAACACAATCCACGTTTTTAGAATTGTCAATATTAAATATAACAATAAGAACATCAACAAGTAAAATTTTCACTAACTAACTGCAGGGTTTTGCTTCATGAGGCCCTCATAACTAGCCTGAGTTAAATACAACTCACATGGCAGTCAATGTGTTAAACAAGATTCTAAGGTGACCCATGTGTACATTATAGTTGGAGAAGCCCTTGCTCAAGGTCAGCCTCCCATTTGACTCTTGAGAAAACCAGCAAGATCAGAGAGTTGTCCAGAGTCTCACAACTGTTGGTGTTTTAGTGGTTCCCAACCTTGGATATATCTTGGGACCACTTGGGGACCTTTAAAAAAAACATTAATGCCTGGGTCGCATCCCCAGACATTCTGACTTAATTGGTTAGGATTGCACCCTGGGCATGATTATTTTTTAGATTTCCCTAGATGGACTGGCTAAGGCTGAGAATCATTGATTAGGTTAAGGATGAAATCCAGGTTTCTTGATGCTCTAATCAGATATTCTCTTTACTACACCATAGTTATATATTCAGAAACAATGAAAAAAATCTTAGTGAGTTTTATAATAATGCATCATTATATTTTATTTCCTTTACAGCATTTAGCCCTATTGGAATATATACCATTTACCATCTGCCTTCCCCCTACTAGAACGTACCTCCAGGAGGGCAGGACCCTTGTCTGTCTTGTTCACTGCTGCGTCCCAGCTCCTTGAACAGTGTTTGACACGTTAGGTGTTCCTTTAATATTTGTAGAACAAACGGAAGGAGCTGCAATAAAGAGGGATGTGTTCTGGGGGAGGGAAGCACAGGCTTCTGTAAAGGCACCAGCAGGGCTGCCTAACCCTGTGGGAGAGAGGCTTCCTGAAGGGTGAGGGGTCTCAGCTGAAGTGAAGAGTCAGCCAGGAGAGTACTTTAGATTTGCCACTGAAGGAGGACTTGAACCCAAATCTGTCTGACTTAAAAGCGTGTGCTTTTCCATTCTGCTGTGCTGTCTTGTGGACAGAGAGGCTTCTCAGCAGTAAGTGGTGGAGCTGGGGTACGACCACTTGGGCTCTGCAGATGCGCAGACTGGCTCTCGCCCTTGGTTGCAGAGCCTTCTCAGTATTGCAGACAGGCATCTAGAGAGATCAAAGCGATGAGTGGTCTGTGAAAGTTCCTCACTTAGTGTGTGGCACAGGAGTATCTAATACAAGGTAGCTATTTCTCATCATGTACCTTTTCTTGTGCTTTGGCTTATTTGAGTTGAGAACCTATAGTTTTTAAGGATAGAATGACTTGTTTGATTTCGCTCTCAGTTTATGTGAATTTCTTTCCTAGTTAAATTAACTGTTAAGACTTTGTTTATTATGCCAGTGCTGAGGAAAAAGCACGATTGGTTTTTGTCCATAACATTTCTGTTAGGTATATTTTTAGTGCTTAATTCTTCCTACTTGTTATTTGGAATATTTTTTCACTAATTCACTTATCATCAGACTAACCAGGCCTGGTGGCTTGCGCCTGTAATTCCAGCTACTTGGGAGGTTGAAGCTGAGGTGGGAGGATCACTTGAAGCCAGGAGTTTGAGATCAGCCCGGACAATATAGCAAGACTCCATCTCTAAAAAAATAAAAAAAATTAGCTAGATGTGGTGGCATGTGCCTATAGTCCCAGCTGCTTGGGAGACTGAGGCAGGTGGATCACTTGAGCCCAGGATTCAAGACTGCAGTGAGCTATGATCACACCGCTGCGTTCTGCATTCCAGCCTGGGCAACAGAGCGAGATGCTGTCTCAGAAAATCTTTTTTTATGAAGCCATTCGTCATTAGTGTGTCCCATTGAACATTAGTGATTTTTAAAAACTTTTGACTTAAGACCATTGTGAAGATGTCTTGGAAAGTAGTAATCTCATGCTATCTTTTTTTGGTAATAGGAAGCCAGAAAATGACATTATTTTTAACATGATAAAATTTCACGTTTCAATTCAGAAACTGCATTAAAATGAGATGGATGCTGCATTCATGTGATCAGTAGGCTGTTGCTGGAGACTCTTGCAGACGTTACAGGAAGTCAGAGTACTGCTGACTTTTATGTCAGCCACTTTTCATAATGTGCTGTAATTCCATGCTCATAGTCAAGGGTAGAAACTAACATTGAATTTTCCAAAGGACACATGAATTCTGAGGTTAGTCCATAGTTTATAGGGAGAATCCTTGGACATGGATGTCACCACAGATGTTACCGTTAACTGCTGTTGGTTATATCAAATAGGAGGGGGACAGTAACAGTTTTAGTACAAGAAACAGAAAAGAAACAATTAAGGGGCTGAAGGTCATCCTGATAGCTAAGAGTCACACTATGGAGAAAGACTTATGTGGACCCTGAAAATAATTTGACTTGTGAAGCACTTGGTCATGGATATAAGGGAGAGGAAAATTAAAAATTCATGGAAGTCAAGTTTAGTCAGATTTCAACACTCTTTGGCATGAAAAATTCAGGCAGTCCTTAGTTTGTTCTTATAAAGTGTTAACATTGTTAAAGATCATTCTTACTAACCATAGTAACAGTAGCATTTTTATGTTTGCATGGCACTTTTGAATTTAAAACAATTTGGTCTGTGTCATCCCATTTAATTCCCCTACCTTCCCTGTGAAATGGCAGAAAAAAGTATCCTCTCCTTTTTCTAAAGAGGTAATACAGAGAGGTTCAATAGTTGCCTAAGGACACCTAGTAAGTGGTAGAACTGAGTGCTTTATATTTTAAATATAAAATGTTGAGGGTGGTTGTTGAACTTATAAAAACTATCTTTGGTTTTCTAAGTATATAAATATATGGTTTATGATGTAGGATGAATAATCTAAAATTTTGTTTAATACTGCAACCAAACAAAAAATATAGTCATAGGATTGAAAATAATTGGTAAGACTCTGAGAAATTGTTTCTTTTTCTTTTTAATTACTGTTGTTTAGGATTTTATAAGAAAACTTTAATTTTATCTGAATGAAGCAGGCTGAGAGCCAGAGACCTTGTCTTTCAACTTTCCCCTTACTCTGCCTGCCACGCTATTAGTTGGCATCAGAAGATTTTTTGGATGTGTTGGGTGTTGGGCTTATTGCTGGGAAACGGTTAATAATGTCGTTGATGTTGACTGAGTTGCAAAATGAATGTGACTTTGCTGCTTCTTAGGAAAAATTCACTCTATGTACAGCATGTATGCTTCTCACTAAAAGAAATTATACAAGCTGTGAATGTTCACCGGCATGGATCTTTGTTGACACACATAGAAGTTTTGAAACAACCTTAAGCCTGCAGTGAAAAGACCCTGTTCCCTGAACCATTTAAGAATAAGTTGCTGATGTATGTGTTCCATCACTCTCAAATACTGTATTATGTATTTCCTACAATTAAGAACATTCTCCTCCATAACCACTATACAGTAATCAAAATCAGGAAGTTAACTTCGAGACATTTCTACCCTCCAGTCCTCCAATCCCATTCCAGTTTGCCAGCTTACCCCTCAATGACATTTGTAGAAAAATGTCTAATCGGAACCTTGGGTCCCGATTGGTTGTCTCTCCATTCTCTCTTAACACAGAATAGTTCTCAGTCTTTTTTGACTTTCATGACCTTGACACTCTTGAGGATTGCAGGCCAGTCATTTTGTGGAATGTTCCTCAATTTGGATTTGTCTGATGTTTCCTTATGATTAGATTCAGGTTTTGCATCTTTGGCAGGAATATCACAGAAGAGCCAGAATATATCTCTTCAAAGATTAGTTTTACATTTTATTTTCTGTTTCCTTAGAGCGTTTCCCAAAGTGTATTCTGCGGAACTAGCACCTACTGTGTTCTCAACACCGTGCCACCTATAGAAGGTAGGATTTGAAAAAGCTTTTGACTTACAGGAAGGGGTGGGCTTGACAGTGAGAATCATCTAGTGCAGTGGGAACAGTCTTTGGCCAGGACTCAGGAGACCTGGGTTCTGCATTTAACTGCTGTGTGATCTTAGATGAGTTACTTAATGCTTCTAGGGGAATAAAAAGAATGCTTTCCTCATAAAGTTTCTGTGGGGATTAAAAAGTCAAAAGATTTAATCATATGGAAAATTCAAAGCACCCTGCAAATGTTTGATATTGATATAACAGCTCTATAATTCTAGTGTCCAGTACCAGATGACTTAGAGTAGGAGCTGTGTGGTATTGTGGGAAAAGCCACAGGTCATGTTTGAATCCCAACTGAGCCACTCAGAAGCTGTGGACTTTGGGCAAATTAATGTGAACCTCAGGTTCCCTCATCTGTAAAATGGGGTTAATTAAGCCCTTATGTTTTATTGTGAGGATTAAATGAGAAGAGTGCAATGTAAAATCCTTTCTGGGTGCCCGATTTAGAGTCCCACAAATGTTTACCCCCTAATAAATAATGGAAGTTAGATTTACTTGATCTCACATAGCTCAAGTTGGAATTGATTGAAATAAAACAGGAGAGGATGCCCGGACACCCAAATTGAAGTGACGGATTGCAGGGCTTCCATGCCCCACTTCATCTGCCCCCACCCACATATTTTTAGATTGAAAATATAAATACAGATAAACAGAAGTTGATTGAACCTTAGTTATGAGACGACCTAAACCTGGACCAGAGATTTGGTAATATGATTGACAGGAAAAGAGTAAACCTAGGCCACCTAAAAATAGAAGGAGTAAGATTTGGTGATCATACAACTCTAAGAAAAGGAAAAGGGTTACTAAATAGCAAAACTAATTATGTTTTTCTACTTAAGAAGCTATTATTTTTTTTTTTAACCTTTTAAAAATCTTTTGGAATTAAACTGAGTTTAAATCATTTGGGGACTTTCTTTGGAAAAGAATAATGCAAAATCAGATTAATGCTTGGCACATAGTTGGTGCTTAACTTATTTTGGATGTATAGTGATTTGAAGGTCTTAGGTTAGTAATGGCAATATTTAGGCTGGGCGCGGTGGCTCACGCCTGTAATCCTAGCACTCTGGGAGGCCGAGGCGGGCGAATTGTTTGAGCTCAGGAGTTCGAAACCAGCCTGAGCAAGAGCGAGACCCCGTCTCTACTAAAAATAGAAAGAAATTAATTGGACAACTAAAA
>CAUYSK010020416.1:0-18150 GCA_963575035.1 Avahi laniger
GATGTTTAGGTTACGTATGTTGCCCTTGTCCCCACTCCCTCCCCCAAGTCCGAGCTTCAAGAGTGTCCATCCCTCAGATGGTACACATTGCACTCTTTGTGTATGCATATACCCATCCCCTCCTCCCTCCACCCTCTTCCATCTGCCCGACATCCAATAGATGTTATTCTTATATATACACTTATGTGTTAATCAGTTAATACCAATTTGATGATGAGTACATGTGGTGCTTGTCTTTCCATTCTTGGGATACTTCACTTAGTAGAATGCGTTCCAGCTCTTTCCAGGATAATACAAGAGGTACTAGATCACCATTGTTTCTTAAAGCCGAATAGTACTCCATGGTATATATATACCACATTTTATTAATCCACTTATGTATTGATGGACACTTGGGTTGTTTCCACATCTTTGCAATTGTGAATTGTGCTGCTATAAATATTCGAGTGCAGATGTCTTTTTTATAGAATGTCTTTTGTTCCTTTGGGTAGATATCCAGTAATGGGATTGCTGGATTGAATGGTAATTCTACTTGTATCTCTTTAAGGTATCTCCATATTGCTTTCCACAGAGGTTGCACTAGTTTGCAGTCCCACCAGCAGTGTATGAGTGTTCCTGTCTCTCCACGTCCACACCAACATTTATTGTTTTGGAACTTTTTGATAAAGGCCAGTCTCACTGGAGATAAGTGATATCTCATTGTGGTTTTGATTTGCATTTCCATGATGATTAGAGATGTTGAACATGTTTTCATATGTTTTTGGGCCATTATTCTGTCTTCTTTTGAAAAGTTTCTGTTCATCTCCTTTGCCCACTTTTTGATAGGGTTGTTTGATTTTTTCCTGTTGATTTTCCTGAGTTCTAAGTAGATTCTGGTTATCAGCCCTTTATGGGATTTGTAGCATGCAAAAATTTTCTCCCATTCTGTAGGTTGTCTGTTTGCTCTTGTGACAGTTTCTTTGGCTGTGCAGAAGCCTTTTAATTTGATCAGGTCCCATTTATTTATTTTTATTGTTGCTGTGATTGTCTTTTGGGGTTTTCTTCATAAATTCTTTGCCTAGGCGAATGTCTAGAAGAGTATTTCCAACATTTTCCTCTAAGATTCTAAAAGTTTCACTCCTTAGGTTTAAATCTGTTACCCAGCATGGGTTGATTTTTGTGAGAGGTGAAAGGTGTGCATCCTGATTCAGTCCTCTATATGTGGCTATCCAGTTTTCCCAGCACCATTTATTGAATAAGGATTCTTTTCCCTAGTGTATGTTTTTGTCTGCTTTGTCAAAGATTAGGTGGCTATATGAGAATGGTTTTATATCTGGGTTCTCAGTTCTGTTCCACTGATCAGTGGCTCTATTTTTTTGCCAGTACCAAGCTGTTTTGATTACTACAGCCTTATGATAAAGTTTGAAGTCTGGTAAGTTGATATGTCCCATTTTGTTTTTATTGCCTAGAACTATCTATCTTCTTTTTCAGAAAGCACGTACTCGATCTGAGATATGTGTCAGACATTTGAGTGGGGAGGAAACAGAAAAACACAATAGATGTCATCTACCCTCAAGAATAACAGAAGAGGAAAATATGTGCAAATCAACAAGGTGGAGACTAAATTTGATACCGATAAAGATGGTAGGGAAATTAATTCCAATAAATTCACTTGATTTTTATTGAACATCTAGATTGTGTTGGGAACATGACACATCATGCCTCATGCTATGAAAAAATGCACAAGACCAGATCTCTGCTTCAACTCACAGCAAAAACACCTGAGCCAAGTGACCATACAGGTACCAGATGACCAGAAGGTAAATACAATTCCCACAATTCCCTGCTTTACTCCTCTTATCTATTTTGTTTATTTTCCATGTCTCCTCACCCTCAGATAGAATGTAAGCTATAGGAAAGCAAGTTTTCATCTATTTGGTTCAGCCCTTATGACAGTGTTTGCATATAATAAGTGCTCATTAAGTATTTACTGACTTAATGAATTAATTTATCTGATTAGGAACTGTGTGTCCTCTCAGATTATAGATTTGTGTATTTCATTCTGGAAAATTCTCAGCAATTATTTCTTTCAATTGCCTCTATCCTGTTCTCTATTATCTCCATCTTTTACTTTTGGTACATCGGAATCTCTGGCTTCCATTTCTCAATCTCTTTTTTATATTTTCCACATGTTTGCTTCTCTGTGCTACATTCTGGAGCATCAGATCTACCTTTAAAATCATTATATTTCTCTCTTCATTTGTCAATAAAGTGTCTTATTTTAATGATTTTTTTTCATTTCTAGTATTTTACTTTAATTCTCTTTCAAATCTACCTGTGATTTTTCAAATTATGCATTCATGCCTTAGTTTCTATTTCTTTTTTTAATCTCTTCATAATTTTAAATTTATTCATTTTAACATCCTTTTTATATTGTTCCCTTATTTCTATTTCTTGAAATAATATTTTGTTCATTTGTTGATGTTTGTGTCACCTGCTGATTTCTCTCATGGCAATTTAATCCTTTGTGTGATTTTTAGTATTTGATTGTGTGATCATCTTCAGTGGCACTTTAAGGAGTTCTGCTGCTCTGGAAGTATCTCTGTGCAATGTATTAACATTACATCTGCCTCTGTTAGTCTCCATGGTCTTCACTGACTCTAAACTAGTTTTTTATTATTATTTCAAAATATTAAGTAAACATAAATGTTTTTGTTACATGGATACCTTGTATAAGACTTAAGATGGAGGTTTTAGTGTGCCCATCACCAGAATAGTGTTCATGGTCCCCAATTGGTAAGTTTTCATCCTTCACCCCACTCCCCCTAATTGTTTTCCAATGTCTTTTGCATCTCTTTGTGCCCATGTGAACCCATTGTTTAGCTCCCAGTTATTAAAAAGTACATATGGTGTTTGTTTTTTATTCTTGAGATACTTCACTTAAGATAATGGTCTCTAGTTCCATCCAAGTTGTTGCAAAAGACAGATTTCAGTGCTTTTCATGGCTGAGTAGTACTCCGTGGTATACATATACCATATATACTTTAATCACTCATGAACTGATAGGCACTTAGGTTGATTCCATCTCTTTGCCATTGTGAATTGAGCTGCAATAAAAATTTGAGTATAGGTGTCTTTTTGTTAAAATGACTTCTTTTTCTTTGGGTATATACCCAGCAATGGGATTGCTGGATTGAACGTTAAGTCTACATATGTGTTTGAGAAATCTCCACACTGTTTTTCAGAGAGGTCATACTAATTTGCACTCTCACCAATAATATGTAAGCTCCATTCTAACAGGAGTAAGAGGATATTTCATTGTAGTTTTAATTTGCAATTCCTTGACGATTAATGACGTTGAGCATTTTTTCATATGTTTGTTGACCATTTGTCTATCTTCTTTTGAAAAACTTCTGTTCATGTATTTTGCCCACATTTAATGGAGTTGTTTTTTTTTTCTTGCTTATTTGTTTCAGTTCTCTGCAGATTCAGGATATTAGCCCTTTATTGGATGTATAGTTTGTGAATACTTTCTCCCATTCTGTTAACTCTGTTGATTATATTCTTTCCTGTGCAGAAGCTTTTTAATTTAATTAAGTCCCGTGTATTTATTGTTGTTGTTGCTGTATTTCTCTCTGGAGTCTTAGTCATAATTTCTTTGCTTAGGTTGATATATAGAAGAATTTCTCCTACATTTTATTCTAAAATTTTTATGGTTTCATGCCTTATATCTGCAGTTTTTTCTCCTGTAGCTCCAGAGAACAGACTCAAGATTGTGCTACAGAGAGCTAGGACTCTGGTGAGTGAGTTCTGACACTGATTCATCACATACCCACCTTGGACATATTACTTCCTCTTGTGGACCCCAGAGTTCTCATCTGTAAAATGAAGAGGTTGGGTACCAGGTTCCTTTAGCTCTAACAGACTTTGGTTTGTTTCTTACCAAAGTTAATTAGCAAGATTTTTCTAGTGAATCAGTGATTAATGAACTTAAACTCCCTTATTTCATTCCCACTAAAAATAATGTATCACTTGCTTTGTTCCACCAACATAACAGACCTGATGCCAAGTCTCCATAACCCCCTTTTTATCCAGAACTTATAGGTTAGGAATGCCTGAATGTCAGAATGATATATGAGAAAGATCATGGATTTTGGTGTCATACAGACCTGAGTACTAAACCCAACTTTTACCTTACTAACTCTGTGTCTTTGAGCACCACTTAGCTTCTCTGAATATCAATTTCCTTATCTAAAAAATGAAATAATAATATATACTTTGATGGGTTTTATAATTATTAAAAATTTTAAAGCCAATATAAAAGTGTCTGACATATGGTAGGTATTCAATAAACATTAGTAAAATCCAAATGAAAACTAAATTTTCTGTATTGACATGGGATGGAATCATGCCTATGACAACAGGATATATTTTAATCTTCAAACATGTTACACCTTCATGCCTTAACTTTGCAAAATGTCTTCTACTCCCATCACAATTTACATGCTTTCCAAATTCTAGTGACTAATTATTTTCATACAAAGTACAGTTATCCAAATTACTCCAACACCTCAGACATCTTTCAAAAATTATCTTTCCCTTGCATTGTTAAACCATGGGTAATCAAATCCCAGTCTCATAAATATGTGGTTTAACAAAAAAAAAATTTCAGTCCTCTTGGTAACCAGTGTTTCTTCCAATTTATTTCTGGTCTCCTTCATTATCTCCTAGCACAGAGAGATTCCAACCTCTGGCATTTTGCTGTCACACTAGAGATGCATTTTATGAGCTGACACCTAGGCATCTATCTCCTGACATCTGAGAGGATCTTAACTTGGTAAACAATGTGACTGGATTCATTAAAAGTCTCTGACTCATAGTAACTTCATGAAAAGTTCCTCTATTTTTCTGATGAATTTTGTTTTCTGGGTTCCTTTGTCTTGAGTGTTTCAATATGTGTAAAGTTGTTCTTAGCTCTGAAAAAAAAAAAGAAAAATAAAATCATCTGCACTTTCAAGATATAAAGTAACTATAACGGAATCATCAGGAATAGAATAAAAATATTGAAGAGAGACTAACTGACCTAATACAGTATATTGGTTTAAAAAATGAGTTTGAACTTGGGTTCTGAAATCAGACTCAATTCAATTTCAGAATTTACCACTCACTAGTTGCATGACTTTCAACAAGCTAAGAAAGCACCTAAGCATCAGTTTTAACATTTATAAAAATGAGCAGAAAACATTGTCTTCAAATATAAAACAGGGGAAAAAAAATGCTAGACCCCCTTCTGTAGCAGAAAAAGCATAAAAATCTGCTCCTGGAGACATCAAAACCAACCTGGAGAAAATAAAAGGGGTAAAGCTTGAAGTCCCTAAACAGTGGGTGGAGTGGGTCTAAAGAAATCTGTTCTATTATGTTTTTTTAACCTTACACCAAAAAGACCTGGAAAACAAAAAGTACATTACTATATTAAAACTCAGCCTATTATTTCACAAATAAAATATGTGATATAGACACCAGAACTGCTGATGTGAGTCCATGGACAGAAGCAATATCCATATCACAATACATAATACTTCTTGAGCACTGACTCTGTGCTAAGGACCATGCTATGCGTTTTACATGCACATTTAATTTTTATTGTGCTATATGCATACATTCCTCAGTTAACAACTCAGGAGGAAGGTATTATATGATTACCCCTATTTAACAGGTGATATATAAACCTGGCTGCCGCCTGAAACCAAAACCTGAGACAAGGGCTTGGTTTGAGAAGTGATGGCAGAGAGCAGACCTGATAGATGGAGGGAAGAGAGAAAGCCAGTTCAAGAAAGCTTTATCTAATTGGCCTCCATTGTAGTGCTCATCCCTGTACCCCTCTCTCAGGAGTTCCCGCTTCCATTTCCCCTTGGCTGAAGAACATTCCTGGGTCACTAATCTCTTGCACATCAAGGCTGCATATGTGTGAGTGTTGAGCAGACTCCTGCAGGCATACTGGGACCAAAAATAGCCACAGTTGACTACAGCCCCGTCAAGAGTGAAGCTGGTATTAACAGAAACTTGAACAGAACTGTTTACACCAGCTATAGCTGGAATAGAGAAGAGGCTAAGAGGATGTGAGACAATGAGTGCATAAGAGAGAACCCATAAAGGTGAAGCAACTAAGATTTATAGAGATTGTCTTGCCCAAGGTAAAACGAATTGAAAAATGATGGATGCAATGCTCAAATCTGTCTTCCATTTTAGATCCTCTTCTCTCTTTAGTCCCCAAATATGAAAAGAGGTGAAGATATAGAAGGCTGATTATCCAGATGGAACATTCATGAATAAAAATCCCTCCGTGGCATATCTCCTGCTTGCCTTTTCTGTTTCACCTGCCACCACTCTCTTCCTCATCGCCTGTGCTTCAGTCGTACCACAGTCGTACCACAATACTTGCATGTCTTCAAAGTGGTTAAGTGGCTTGCCCAAGTTCATAAGCTTGTAACCCCAGCATGGGTGACTCTAAAGCCTGAGTTCTCCTCAGTATTCCACTGCATTTCCGCTGCTTCCATTAATAACCTAAGATTGCATCAGTCAACCCACAGCTTTATGTGCTTCCTGGCTGTCATGAACCTAAAAATCAGCATCACTCCAAGTTCCTGGTTAGTGGATGTAAGTGCACTGACCTAGGATCCAGGAGCCCTGGGTTCTAGTTCTGATCACCTCTAACTCACCAGGAAACCTTGAGCCTTCCCGTACTCCCTTGCTTTGGTCTTTCAGTTTCCTAGTATTTTAAATTGAGTTGAAACAAATCTTCTCCAAGGTCCCTTCCAGAAGTAAAGGTCTATGCATTTGAGGGTATTATAAAAGCAGATCACAATTCTTCTTTCCATTTTCTCTTCTCATTGTTTTCCTTGAGAATAAGGGAGAAAATCTTCCGTCTGTGTTAAACAGGGAGGCAGGGTCAGATCAAGCTCCAGGCTTCTGGTTTACCCTGGGCAGGCTGTCTGTGGGCATTGAAAGTGAAGACTGCTAAGATGAAGCCTGTAGATCCAGGTGACCAGATCATTCCAAATCTAAAACTCATAAACTTCTCTCCAAATCTGGATGGCTGTCCAGTGAAAGCACATCCTCAGAGTCCCCCCATTATAAGACCATATTCCATAGGCATATGGTCCATCAGGGCAGGGACAGACCAAAGAAGCCATCATGTCTAATCTCTTTATTGTACAAGTGAGATACCTGAGGCCCAGAGATGGAACATGACTCCTCCAAGACTCCCCCATGAGCTTCTCAGTGAAATTAGAATGCCAGCCCCCTGACTCAGGCTGGTGCTCTTTCTACAGCATCACAACATCTCCTTGAAGAAAAAGATTGTTGCAACAAAGGTCCTAGACTGGAAGTTCAAGACCTCGGTTTGAGTCCTGGTTACCCTGCTTTCCAATTACTTGTCCTTCATTAAGGGTTGAAAGTGAAGAATACATGAGAAAGTTGTCTAGAAGTGCCTAGTAGTCAAATCTAACACATAGTGGGTGTTTAATGATAAATACTTTTCAAGTCTAAATCTCTTACGGGAATGAAGTAAGATTTGATTAAGATTATTCATGTGAACATGTTGTATAAAATGTAGAGTAATATAGAAATGTGAAGAATTGTCAAATTTTTCAATAGTAAAACAAAGTCCTTTTTATACAGGATTGCAATGGATGAGAGAAGTTATTACTTCCCCTCACATGAACAAGTTGCAGCCATATTTATGCTCTTAAACTACCAATATATGTACTTTTGCATCCAAACTCTGAGCCTTGGACATAAGAATTCATCTTGACTTGAAAGTATATCCATTCTTCCTGGACCAACAGGAAAGACACAGTGCATAGCAAATATATTGAAATAAACAGCTTAAGTGTCAGCTATCACTTGCTGAATACAGCCAACTGAGCCAGCCTATCTCCAGAAATAATTGAAGATGCCCTTAAAATAAGAAAATTCTACTTATAATACTCCTAAATATTTCATGAAAATCAAACTAAAATACATTGAAGGTTCTGAAAAAATCTGCAAAAATACTTATTAACTTTCATTTTGTATTGAGGTAGGGAGGGGAGGAGAACAAATACTACTAATGCCCAAACATCAAGCACTCTGCTAGACATTTAATATATACTGTCTGATTTAACTTCTCCTTTAGCTCTATTATTATCCCCATTTCAGAGAGGTTGTCAAATTTCCCCTCTGTCATCCAGCCTATAAATATTGGAACTAGAATCAAATTCAGGTCTATTTTCCTACTGCATACAATCAACCCACTAGAAAACACATGATCTTACATGTACCACTTTCTAATGAGTAAGGTCTAAAAGCCAAAGAAGAGATCTCAACCCACAGAATACCCTTTAGGAATTTAGGAGTCGATTCTGGATAACTGCTTTTTTTTTCTTTCTGAACAACAAAAAGATACTAACACTTTGGTATGCAAAGAACATAGCTAAGATTTAAATCCAAGTTTTCTGACTCCAAGTCCAGCCCTCTTCCCAGCAGAGCCTATCTCAAGAAAATCTAAGCCAGAGTTCAGGTATCTAAAGGATGACTACATAGTATTTTTTTCTTAGTATGTTTGGGCTTTTCCAACAAAATAGCATAGTCTGGGTCACTTATAAACAGAAATTTATGTCTCACAGTTCTGGAAGTCCAAGATCAAGGCACTGCCAGATTGGTGTCTGGTGAGGGCTATTCCCTGTTTCATAGACAGCAGCACTTTCTCATGGCATCCTCACATGGTGGAAAGGGCTAGCTAACTCTTGGGGGTCTCTTTTATAAGGGCACTAATCTCATTCATGATGGCTCCTCCCTCATGACCTAATCACCTCCCAAAGGTTCTATCTCCTAATACCATCATATGTTGCCATCAGTATGGCAACATATGAATTTTGGGAGGACATAAACATTCAGACCATAGCAACCCTGAAAAGAGAAACCTTATAGACTGAATAAATTCCCAGAGAATAAAACAATTCCAACAGCATTATCTTCAGAACAGGGCTATCATAGAAGCTGGTGTCTTGATGAAAAAATTAACAAGCAAGGAATAATGATCAATTGTTTTTGAATTTCCTATCTATAAAATATATATTTACCATTTGATAAAATCATCCCAGGCCATATAGAGGAGCAAGAAAAGGAACCATATTTATTGAATCATAAAAGATTTTTTTTAATCTAGTAGTAACACTCTTGGGAATTGATACAGAGGGAGGAAGAATACCCAGAGGAAAAGCTGCATCGGCAAAGACACTGATTACAATGCCACTTAAACAGATTTGGTGAAACATTGAAAACAATCTACAAATCCAACAATAGAGGAATTGTTAACTATGGTACACCTACCAGATGGTATTTTATGTAACTTGTAAAATATAGTATTTCTAAACACTAGATAATTAAAGCCAACAAGTTCAAGGTATATTAAATTTAAAAAGAAAAAACTTGTTACGCCATGCAAAGATACATTAAAAAATAAAAAATATGTATATAAGCAAAGTGTAAAAGAGAACATTGTAGTCATTGACTTGTAAGGGTGACAGGATCATAGACAAGTTTTTTCTTTATTGTTTAATTTCCAATGTATTTATTATAATGTAACTTATTTTTAGTAGAGCTCAGCATTACTCCAAACTGACTTTCTTTTATCCAAATAACAAAAAAAGACAGGACATTTACAATCTCTTTGGGGAATGGGTGATTTTTTTTAATCCACTGTGTGAAAGTTCTTGTAATTGATCTTGTCATTCAATTCAATGTCTCCCAAATTTACAGATCTTTGTTTTAAGGTAATGTAGATAAATGAGGCTCACGTTAGACTATTGACATTATCTTGGCACCTGTGCAAATCAGCACTTTGGATGTTTGATTAACACATAAGCTGGGCTTGGGGAAGCTAAGAACTTTGTGTAAGAAGTCATCTCTCCTTCTCTCTAATTTTCATGGCAGCACGGAAAGAAGACTGGGCTTAGAATTCAGAGACCTGGAATCTAATCAGCCCTGATTCTATAACACAATAGTTACATGAATCACTTAGCCCCTGTGAGCCTAGATGCTTATCTCTAACAGAATGAGGAGGTGTGGAGGAATCCCAGCCTCACCATCACACGGGCATAGATTCACTGAGAGGAAAATAGGTGTTATGCAAAGCTTTAGGCTGGGGCACCCGAGAGAGGAATAGCTTTTTAAGTACTTCAAAAATAACAAAAATTACTATTTACTCAATACTGTCTATGTGCCAGGCACTATAATTAGCACTTTGCATGCATCAATTTAAAAAATATGTATTACACATCCACTGTGTAACAAATGCTGGTACATGCTAAGTACGTGGAATACAGCAGAGGAGAAAACAATTCCCTGTCCTCATGGAGCTGATATTCCTGTGGAGCAAGACAGACAATGAATAGCAAACATATTATGGTATGTTAGAAAATGATGGGGGGAAAAGTAATGTAAAGGAGGTCCTGATTACAAGGACGGAGGCAGAGGAGAATTTAAATAGGGTGATCTAGGGTAGGCATTGCTGTGAGATTTGAGCAAAATCTCGGAGGAGGAGAGAGTTGATTGTGTAGATAGCTGAGATAGCATCTCAGGCAAAGGAAATAAATCCAAGACAAAGAACTGAAGGTAGGAGCTTTCTTGACACCTCTGGCAAGAATTAATGGTGCTTTTGCACCTGGAGGAAAGTGCAGAAGGGGAGGTAGTCAGGAATGAGGTCAGAGAGGTAACAGGGACCTGATCATATAGGACTCTGTAAAACACCACTGCGAGGACTTTGGTTTTTATTCTGAGAAAAATGGGGAGCTGTTAAAGCGTTTGATCAGAGGAGTGACATGATCTGAGCTGCATTTTAACACAATCGCTCTGGTTAATGTGTTGAGAATAAACTGTAGTGGGGCAAGAGTGGAAGCTAGGAAGTCGGTTTGGAAGCTATTACAGAAATGGCAATAGTGGTTTGAACCAAGAGAGCAACAGAGGAGTTGGTGAGAGGTGCCTGGATTCTGTGTTTATTTTGAAGGTGAAGCCCACAGAATCTGCTGATGGGTTGAATGTGAGATCTAAGAGAAGGAGGAGTCGAGGATGATTGTAAGTCTTTTGGCCTGTGAAGTTGGAAAGATTGAGTTGTCATTACTTGTGTGGAAAAGACTAAGAAATGGAATTGTTTATTTTGGTAATCCTCCCTATAAACCTGTGAAAAAGATAGTGTTATCTTCATTTTATGGATGAGGAAACTCTTGCTTTCATGGTTAAGTGACTTCTCCAAAGTCACACAACTTTTCAGCTGTTGAGCCAGGATTTTTATTTATTTATTTTGATAGATTTAGGGGGCACAAGTGTTTTTTGTTACAGAGATGGATTGTACAGTGGTGAAGTCTGGGCTTTTAGTGTAACCATCACCCGAACAGTGTACATTGTACCTGATAGGTAATTTCTGATCACTCACCCTTTTCCCACCTTCATCCCTCTTAACTTCCAATGTCCATCCAAGATTTAAGCCATGGTCTATCTGACTCCAAAGTCAAAGCATTTAACACTGCACACTGCTGTTTTGGAAAGTGAAAGTCAGGAGCCTCCAAGTTTTCCTATCAGTGGCCTCATGATCAGAATTCCATATATTGTAAGCATATGAATACTTTACTGATAATAGTGACAAATGAAAAGGAGTTTCTAATACTGACATGAATCAAATGCCCAAAGAGACTTCACTCAGTCCAGTTTGCCATTTTGGCTGTGAGCCTCCGTGGTGCCTGTTTAATGAAGTAACGCTCAGGATCATACATGAGTCACGTTTAGCTTCAGTTACTGTACAATGACTAATGATCTCAACGTGCTGGCCTGACACCTGGCAACAGTCATTACATACCTGATTCCCATCAGGATCATCTAGGGTGCCATTTCAAAATACGGATTCCAAGCCCCACCCCTCACTTACAGAAATAGAATCTCCTGGGGAAGATTCAGAAATCTGTATTTTTACAACTGACTCTTGTGCAGTTGATTCTTTCACAAGCAAGACCCACTGTTGCTTGTGAACTTCTGACTTAACGAGAACAGCAAAATCACAGGTGGTTGGAGCCTATTGGCTTACTAGGTCACACGTGCTAGATAAGGTTAAAATGTATCACTGTGCAAAGTATGGCCCCCATGTAGCGGCAGCAGCGTTGTCTGGGAGATTCTTAGAAACATAGAATCGCAAGCCCCACCCCAGACCTACTGGATCTGGATCTGCATTTTAACAAGCCCTCTGGCTGCTTTGTAGGTACATAGAAGCTTGAAAAGCACTAGAACACACTTAACAAATCCTAACGGGACCTAACCCCGGGGTCACATGGGCTGCAAATGGCTCACTGTCCATTTGATGGACAGTTGACTTTCATGTACAACTCAGCTGGTACTAGACGGGGTGCTTTATAAACATTATCTTACCTAATCCTCCTAATGACCCCACAAGGTAGATACTATTGTACCTATTTTATAGGTGAGAAATCCAAGACTTAGAGAGTTATAATAATTCACCAAAGGCCATCCAGTTTTTAAGAAGCAGAGCTGGATTGAGAAAGAAAAAAGAAAAAAAGAAAGAAAAGAAAATGCCTCAGATTGTACACTCTGGTAGTCCTGTTACAAGTAACATTGAGACCCTCAAGGGTGATAACAAGAACATAAAATGATTTTAAAAGAAGAAAAAGAAGAGGAGCAGGAGGGGGAGCAGGGATTTGAACCCAAAATTGTCTCTCCACAGCATGTGCTCACTCCACTGTACCGTATTGCTTAAAATGAAGAGCAAATCAGAGGCTCAGCCAAATTTAGGAAAACTCATATGGGCAATCAGGTGAAAAATGGAGTTTGCTGTCCAAGAATGTCTGTGGTGGGATTCAGAACAACATGTCACTGAATCAGGCTTGTTCGCCCAAGCCTTAATCACATTAGATACCTGCCATTACATTTTTACAAGACAGCAGGCTCTGCTACTCTCTATTGCACACATAGTGTGGCATCTGTCATCTGGCTGGCTCTTGGGATGGCGTTGACTGTGTCCTACATTAGGTGGGAGGCACCCTGTGCTATTTGTAGCAGTTACAACCCTGTAATGAGTAAACTATTCCCTTGGAGTAAACTGTTCACCCATGTGCAGTAAACAGAACCAGAGCAGCTGCTTCAGGGTAAGCCAGACAGTGCCATTTACGTACCATCAGGTTCCCTAGGATTGTGTAGGTATCAATAATAATCACAGCAAACTCTTGTAGAGTGCCATGGAGTCTGCAAACAGCATTGACATTTGTTGTTTTGACACTGAGAGAAGCCCTGAGAGTTAGATATTTTACTGATGAGAAAACATATTCAGATTCAAAAACAGATTCTTGCTGGCTTATCCAAGACCATATAGCCGGCAAATGGCCAAGCAGGTACTCGACTCCAGGTCTTCTCATTTTTAAATCCTTTGTTGTGTAGCCCAAGACAGTGAGAATGAAGTAGTTTGAGTTGATCCCCTAGACTGCAAGAATCAGGGAGGATTTTTAACCCAATTGGACAAGGGGGAGATTTATTACTACTGAATACGAATCCAGACATGGCTTTTTGAAAGAAGGCAAATCTTTGTTTTCCAGTGGCCAGAGACACCCCTTCCCTCCTCATTTCATGAGGTCTTCACAGTGAGCCAGTGCAGCTAGAAAGAAGGATAGTAAAAGTTCCACTGATAGCAAGGTTGGTTCACAAACTCAACTAAAGGCTTCTCTAAGTTATGTCTGGACTGAAAGGTGCTTTGTTACATGGAAAACCAGATAACCCCCATGCCCCTGGCCTTGCCTATAAATGTGGAAAGCAGTTAGCAAAATCCTTCTACTGGGGTGCTTTTCACTACATTGTTTAGCCAGCTCTGTAGTCCAAACACACCTCACTGTACAACAGAGAGGGCTCCAAGGGTCCTGTGTACTCGGCTGTTTCTCTGCTTATATGTCCTTCTCAGTAAATCTTTTCATAGTTAACACCATGTGTCATTAGTGTATGGGTTACCAAGTACCATGCATCATGTACAAAGTGGCAACAAACATGGGTTCCTTCATTCCACTGTGTTTTAGTCCATTTTGTGCTGCTATCACAGAATACTTGAGACTAAGTAATTTATAAAGATCAGAAATTCATTTTCTCACAGTTTTGGAGTCTGGGAGTCCAAGGTCAAGGCACCATCATCTTGTTAGGGTCTTCATTCCACATCCTCGCATGACAGAAGGGACAGAAGAGCAAAAATGGGATGAATATTGTGACCCCTCATGACAGAAGAACAAAAGAGAGTAAATCTATCACTCCCAAAAGGCTTTTTATAACAGCATTAATCCTCATGGCCAAAACACCTCACATTAGGTGCCACCTCCCAACACTGTTGTATTGGGAATTAAGTTTCCAACACATGAATTTTGGGAGACACATTCATACCATAGCATGTGACATATCTAACAGGGGCCTGCAGAAAACATCAGTAGGAACAAGTGTGTTAGTGTAAAAAATTAGAACTGGACTGCCTCCAGGGTGGCTATCGTAAATCTCTAAACCAGAAAAATCTTTGCATGTTTGAAGGATTAGTTTGCACTAATCAATGCCAAACTCATTGAATGAGTTTGCACTCATTCAATGCCAGCAGCATTGAATGAAACTGAATGGCCTGTTAAGGAGGGACTATCAAATGACTCCCACTACAGAATGAGTTCTTTGGGTTGACTGGACCACTAAGAATAAAGAGAAAAGTATTCCTGTCCTGAACATGGCACTTGGTGAAATTGTGTCTATATATCCCATCAAAGAAATTTTCCAGAAGCAGTGGATATACCTGGAGAACACAAGGCTGTAGTCACTCATAGGTAGCTTGCTCTACAGGCATGGTTATACAAGAACCAAGGGCATCAGGGGAGAACTCCAGGTGACACGTTTTGGCCCAGAGAATGTTGGATGATTTGATATTGGCAGGCCCCTCCAACTGGACAAATGGGCAATGACCTTGAATTTGCTTCTGTGCTCTGGGATAAAGGGGTAAAGAGTCCCTTTTATCCTCAAAGAGAAATAATAGAACTATCTCCATTGGTAGTTCAGTGGGTAAATAAATGCTTCCATTCTTATTATGGTTGTCTTAGTCTGTTTTTGCTGCTATGACAAAATATCTGACACTGGGTAATTTATAAACAATAGAAATTTATTTCTCACAGTTCTGGAGGCTGGAGAGTCCAAGATCAAGGCACTGGAAGGTTTGGTGTCTGGTGAGAGCCTGTCTCTGCTTCCAAGATGGTACCTTGAATACTGAGTCCTCACATTGCAGAAGGGACAAAAAGGGCAAAAGGGACCTACCTAGTTCCCTCCAGCCCTTTTACAAGGTTGCTAATCCCACTTGTGGGTGCTGTGCCCTGATGACTTAGCCACCCCCTAAAGGCCTCATCTCTTAATACTATCACATTGCGCATTAGGTTTCAACATATGAATTTTGGGGGCATATTCATACCATATCCATGATCAAAGAGCTCTTCTTGGGAGTCCTAGACACTGGTTTGAAGTGCAGACTCATCACTCTGTTGGACATACAACTTCTTACCAAACTCAGCTGCAGGAAGACTTATTAATACCCACTTCCTAAGCACTGCCATAGACACAGCCAGAGCCAATGGAGAGAATTTCATAAGCCCTCCAGGTCAGAGAATAGAAGGGTCCTTCATAACCGAGATCCACATACCTCTTCCCATGCTCTCAGTCCTCTGCAACATGTACCTTCTCCTTCAGAGTGTTCATGTTCTCTGAGATGGTCTTACTCATCTCTCCTCTTCCTGCAATGACTTCCCCACCTGGAATGCTCTTTGTCCTTCCTTCTGCCTATCTAAACTCTACCTATCCTTCAAGTCTAGCTCAAGCCCATCTCCTTCCCCAACCCCTACCAATTAGTAAAATCGTTCTCTATCTATAAAACTAGAAAAATTGAATTTTCTTTGTCTACTTCAAAAAACACTTTTCTTTCTTTTAATATTCACTGAGCACCTATTATGTGCCAAGTCCTCTATCAGAGACTAAAAATATGACACTAAGCACTTACATCATGCCCTCAAGGAGCTTATGTTGGTGATGATCCAGTAAGATGAGGAATGTATCTTACAAAAGAGGAAACTGATTCTCAGAAATGTTGCCTGTTCAAGTTTACACAGCTAGTTAACGGGATAACCAAACTTCAAATGCAGCTCTGTCCTTCTAAACAAAACGCCACCATCCCATCACCTATAGTTTCAGGTTCCTCCTTCTACCTTCCATCAGGATGAGGCTCATAGGCTCCTGCCCTTACTTTAGATTTTAGTGTAGCTTTATATTCCAGTGTACAATCTAACTTTGACTACAGGCTGGGTGATGTGGCCAAAATTAGCTAAATAATAAAGGAATAAAATGGCAGGCACTCAGCAAGTGCTAGCCATATTGAATTAAATTGAATAGTTTCAATAATTTAGTTTTAGGAGACTTGGAAAGAAAAATCCAAAGAGCTGGACGACTTCAAGCACTCCAGCTATATCTAATCACTTCAATTCAATTTAATGCAATTCAATAAGCCTTTATTGACCATCTATGATGGCAGGGTACTGTGCTAGGGTGGATGACACAAGGACAAGCCTGAAGGATTAAAGAATATTTAGATAGAACTAATCTTAAGTGAAAGTAGCTACAGCCAAGCCTGGTGCTTAGATACTGCCTGGCCACTGTTTGTTGACTAAATGAATAAATGAATGAGTACTCACATTCCAATTAGCATTAGGTATTTGCATTTTTAAAAAAACAAATGTTCTGAGTCACATAGATTTTTATTTAAATCCTAGCTGTGTCACATACCACTGGGTATAATCTCGAGCAAATTTTTTAACCCCTCTGAGTCTGTTTCCTCATCTATAACAAGGTGATAACACTGCCTACCTCTTTATTACAAAGAGTCTATTGAATATTTATAGGAAAGTTTTGGGAAAGTAAGAGAAAGGTTGGTGTTGGCTGCACTACTAAATGATAGATTTTAAATCCCCTCTTTTTAGCCCTTATTTCCAGGTATTTGGGATCTTGGACTGCGACAGAATACTGGCTCCAAAGCTGACCTGCTTTGTGACTTTGGTCAAGTTCCTTCATTTCTCCAAGGCTTAGTTTCTCTACCTATAAAATGGTAGGTAGAGCTAACTAACTCACGGAATTATTGACGGGATAAAGATAATGTGCAGAAAGCTCCCCTCCCAGTGCCTGGCACATAGTAAGCACTCAGTGAATCATACTTTCCTTTCCTAATGCTCTTTTCTCCTTGCGGCTCAACCCTAACACGGCACGGTCTCTTGGTTTACATCTCTCTCTGGTCTTTCCAGCAGGACCTTCCAATCCACATGTAGTAACTGCTCCAGTGTGCACCGCAGCAAAAGCTGTGGCAGAAGGATCTCCCCCTCACTGGAAGTCCACCACCTGTTTTAACTGAAGGTGCAACCACCTGACAGCACAGGACCTAGGCCGCCTAATTGCCAAGGAGAGAGAATCTGTACCAGCTCCAGGTCATGAAAAAGAGGGGAATCACCAGGGACATCTTTGAGAACCAACACAGTTGTGCCCCACCTGGCAGAGTCCAGAGTAAACACAAAGACATTCCACCTGCTTGGAGGTGCTGAAGCTACACCCGGGTCCCTAGAGGCTCCTGTGGGCTCCAGGTGGATGTGCAGGAATGTTACTCCATTGCTGAGCTCACAGTGCCACCTGGTGGTAACTGCGTGCCACCACAGCTACGTTAATCCCGGAACCAAAGCCATCAAGTTTCGCAGCCCATTAGTTCCACCACAAACTTTTTTTTTTCTTCAGGATATTATGGGGGTACAAACATTTTGGTTACATGTTATGACTTTGCCACACCCAAACCATGATTTGAGCCGTGCCCTTTCTCCCCTGCAATGCTCACCGCGTCCACTAGTTGTGAGTTTACCCACCCTCAACCCCCAAACCCCCAAAGAATATCACTACTGTGTGAGCACCAACTTTTACAGGTTTGTATCATAATGGTCTGCCAAGAGAAATAAATCCATTGCCCCTTTTTTTAATTGAGCAAGAATATATATTTGTTTTGTTTTGTTTTGTTTTCAAAGTTTTTATTCTATTTTTGTAATA
>CAUYSK010020419.1:0-67161 GCA_963575035.1 Avahi laniger
TGGACCATGAAAAATAACTTATTTTTAAACACATATTTTTTGAAGACCTACCACTTCGTTCAAAGTGAAAATCAGAATTTTTTTTTTTGAGACAGAGTCTCACTCTCTTGCCTGGGCTAAAGTGCCGTGGCGTCAGCCTAGCTCACAGCAACCTCAAACTCCTGGGCTCCAGGGATCCTACTGTCTCAGCCTCCCAGGTAGCTGGGACTACAGGCACGCACCACCGTGCCCGGCTAATTTTTTCTATTTTTAGTTGTTTGGCTAATTTCTTTCTATTTATAGTAGAGCCGGAGTCTCGCTCTTGCTCAGGCTGATCTCAAACTCCTGAGCTCAAGCAATCCGCCCGCCTCGGCCTCCCAAAGTGCTAAGATTACAGGCGTGAGCCACCGCGCCCGACCAGAAAATCAGAATTTTTATAATGGTCTGTGGGACCTGATGTGATTTGATTCCTTGCAACGCTCTAGTCTCAGCATCTTCTACCCTTCCCTTCCCTCACACACCTCCAGCCAAACTGGCCCCCCCGGCTACTTCTCCATCTGTCAGGCCCATCTTGCCTTAGGGCTTTTACACTGACTCTTTCTTCTGCCCGGAATATCCCCAGATCTCCACTTGGTTAGCTCCTTCACTTCCTTCAAGCTTTTGGTCAAATGTCATCTTCTCAATGTGGCCTTCCGTAACCACTGTGATTAAAACTGCAGTCGGCCCCTCCGCATCCTGGCTGTCACTTACCTTGGTCTGCTTTTCCCTCTCATTCCACTTAATAGCTTCCAACCCACTATTTAATTTAATACACCATGTTTACATTTATTTTCTGTCTCTCCCCACTAGAATAAAGAATCCATGAGGGCTGGGTGCAGTATCTTCTGCCTGTATTCCCAGCGCTTTGGGAGGTCAAGGCAGGAGGATCACTTGGGGCCAAGAGTTTGAGACCAGCCTGGATATCATAGTGAGACCTCATCTCTACAAAAAAGGTAAAAAAACAAAATCCATGAGGACAGGGATCTTTGTTTTTTTTGCTCAGATGTCCAGAATAGTACTTGGTACATATGAGTTACTAAAAAATCTTATTGAATAAAAAGGTTAAGGGCTAACGCTCATGTTAATTTGTTTAACTATCTAAAAAATATTTATTAAGTGCTTATTGTATGCCGGTCACTCAGCTAGGCTATTAGGGAATCCAGAGGTGAATCTTATCCTGGAGGGAGCCAAATGAATGGGAGATTTCAAACACGTGTTGTATACAGCGTAGGGTTGAGCGTAGGGTATTCTGAGAAGATGTGAGGTGGTGCCTAATCCGGTACAGGCAGGGGCATGAACGATTCACTCATTTTATTCACTCAACAATGATACTGACTATGTGCCAACTATACTCCCAGGCACTTTAAAAGAGGGCAGACTCAACAGGCACATGTCTTTTGCCCTTTGCCCTGTCTCCTTTTCCCATCTGCCTTGGTAGCCATCTTGCTACCATGAGGTTTCAAACGAGTGAAAGCCAGAGCCCAAGGATGGTGAACAGAGATACAGAAGGATCTGAATCCACGATGAGGTCATGAAGTCACACTTTAGTTCTATCAGCAGACCCCCAGATGTCTTGTAGGTGAGAAAAATAAAATGATCAAAGTTTTACCACTGTGACTTGACTGACCATCTTTGGGAGATATCATTTGACACCCAACAATAAACGAGAAGGAAATCAGCATATCTTCAATTACCTCTACCCTTTTTTCTCTTTCCAACTTTAGTTACTTGGCACGTGAGTGCTGGGTGATTGGGACATGAGATATTGGAAAAGGAATATGAGTTCCAGCCTTCCTGGAAGGAGTTCATGCTACAGATAGAGATGAGGTGATGAAAATCCTCCCCAGTTTGTTCTGCTTGCTTTCTTCCATGGTTATGCGATACGGCCTTCTTTCCACAAAGCCTTCACGGGGCAGCTGAGTACAGCAAACTGATAGAGATTCCATTCGGCTTTTCCAGGCAAGACTCCCAGCAAAAGCCCAAAACAGTCCCATGTAGAAAGCTCACTGTGTGCCTGGGCTGTTCTCGATTCGAACCCAGCATGTCAGCGCATGTGTCCGCCAAAGGCTCTGCTTCTATCTCTTTTCCCCTGTAGGGTTTCCTCTGCCTTGTGTAAAACCCCATCCTCTGCTCGAGCTCGGGTGTGGCACATGTTTCCAGGGAAGAAAAAGGTCAGTGATCTCAGCCCAACTACAAAGGGCTTTTCCCTTTCTGAAGTTTAACTCATCTAGTTCTCTTTGCTTCTATAGCTCTCTGATATCTTTAAAAATATGACATTTTTGGTAATTACTTTCTTTCATTTTTCAAGTTAATTATATCAGGAGAAATGTCCTACCACTGCCTCTTCTACTCAGAAACAATGACCAGAACTCACAGATTTAGTGAAATTTTGGGTATATTCTGGGATTCCACAGTGAACCGACTATTCCCTCGGGCCCCCGGAAGAAGGCTATGCAGACACTGCTGTGTTGCGGCTCTCACCGGCGATGGTGCCTTCCCTGTCGTAATGTCACTTTGAAACAAAGTACTGCTTACTGCTCTCAAACCACTGCGGTGTTTTAAAAAATGTGAAAAAATACAATAGAGCTGAAATAGAACAAATTTTTATGGAGTATTATAGAAGAATCAGCCTCAGTGTCACGTTGAGTTCCCCATTCTATCCACATGCTGGGGACCCAAGACACGTGTGTCCGGCTGTCATACCCTCCAGCTCCTGAGAAGATGGATCACGTCGAGCAGTCTGACTAGGAAGATGATATCCGTTCATCTGTAAAGCAATCCTGCGAGGTAGATATAATTACTTCCATCTGAGCTAAGGAAATGGAGGATTGAATAACTTCCCCGAGAGCAGACAGCTACTACGTGGGAGTCAACAGAGAATGACAGAGGACATTTCCTCATTCCGTGCTCGGCCTCTGTCTGTCCCTGTTTCTCTGGACCCACGAACAGCTCCGTCTTGAGAAACTCCTGCCCCTTTGCTCGAGGTCTGTTTCAGGGCGTCTGCTCCCAGCTCTGCCTTCACCCCCCATCCCCCGGCTTTCTGGGGCCTGGCAGCGCCCTCCCCCCGCAGGGCCTTGCTGGGGAAACCTCCCCACCTCGCTCTGCTCCACTTTCATTTTCTACCCTTTTGCCTTTTAGAGAAAAACCAGCCAATCAACCAAACAAACATGATTTAATATTTCAAGAAAAAGAAATCAAAATCTTCTATCTGAAGCATTTTCCCCCACCCTTTTTTGGTCTCAATGATAGGATATTTTATAGTCCAGTAGTTAAGGCTTCTCTGTTAATGAATAAAAATTTAGGCTTCCATATCTTAGAGCTCTACCTCTAATTTTCTTTTCAGAGATTGTGGCAAATGGGACACACAGACAAGCAAACACACTCTGTATTCTCTCCTCCGGAGTTTAGTTTTAACTGTTGCTGTAAGTCATTCAAAACAGAAGAAGGGATAGCCCTGATAGAAAATGTATTGGTTAGGTTGCTGGGAGATCCCGGGCAAGTTGCTAATCAAAAATGAGCCTTGGGACCCTATTCAATTGGGAAAGCATTACCTGACTTTGTTTTCCTCAGGGATAAAATTAGGGAAAATGACATCCATGTGGAATTGAACTTTGAAGAGGAACATTCCGTGAAAATAGTCTTGTAAGTTGCTAGAAGTGTGCTGTCTAAACACATGGTAACCAAATCTATCTATCTATCTATCTATCTATCTATCTATCTATCTATATATATTTTTATTTCAGGGTATTATGAGGGTACAAACATTATGGTTACACTTTATTTCTTTGCCTCACCCAAGCGCGGGTTAAATCTATATATATTTTTAACATATATATTAAATATATATTTCTATATTATATTTTTCATCTTCTCTTTAAAAATAAAAACAAACCTTTTCAGAATTAGATATACTAGTCCCTTGTACATTGGTTCTGTTCGTCCTCGAACTGTGCAAAAATTCTTCATATTGCTACAAGAAGATAAGAAAAATGTTGCAGTTTGGGTTCCCCATGAAGCCAACTCTGAGAAAGAAATCCGTGCGCAGGAAGTTTCCTGGGCCCGCATTTTGGGTTCAGTGCCTGCGGGGGCTGAGGGCCACGCGACAGGGCAGGGGCGGAGGCTGGCCGGCTGCAGTCACTGCGGAGGCCTCAGCCAATCCCGAGGTCGTCGCTGATGCGAGGCCTGTCCTCACATTCTCCCCGCTTAAGGCAGGGGCTGTGCCTTTAAGTCGTTCACTGACTGGTCACGGGATGCAGGGCGCCTCCAAGAAGGCGGTGAGGCCTTGGGTGAGGTAGCTCTCCTCAGCAGAGAACAGCCTCCAGAAGACACTTAGCTAAGAGGTTTGTTAGGCCTTTTGTGGCAGCACTGTCGGCAGCGGGACAATGAAGTGGGGCCCTCTGGGTGGCCCAGCGCAGCGCTCACCTGCGGGACGTTAGCCAGCAGTGCGGGTGACACCCTTCCTTGGGCTACACTTACGTTACAGCCACTAGATGATGCATGAAATTGGCAGTTTTGTAAATCAAGAATTATTGAACACTGGCAATTTTATATCCATAATCTAATAAATTATGTGATTGTAATTGTAGGGGTTTATGAGAAACCATATAGCAATAGAAAAATAATTAGTGGGTAGAGGATATGAGAAAGAATAGAACAGACAGAATAGTTGGTTTTGCTAATTTCTATTTAATGGTACTATAAAGTAGTCAATATTTTTTAAAAGAAATCTTATTTATCTTCTCAAAGAACACACTTTTGGTTTTCTTGACTTTCTGTTTTCTATTTTATTGATTTCTGCTTTGATTACTATTATTCCTTTTTTTCTGCTAACTTAAGGTTTCACATGCTTTTTTTTTTACTTTCTTAAGATGAAAGCCGAAATAATTGAATAAGACCTTTCTTATTTTCTAACATACATGATTAGTCTATGAATTTCCCTCTATGTACTACTTTAGCAATATCCCACATATTTTGATATGTTGTATTTTCATTTTCACTCAGTTCAAAATACTTTTTAACTTCTTTGACCCATAGGTTATTTAGCAGTGTGTTATTTAGTTTCCAAATACTTGGAGATTTTTTCAAAGATATTTTGTTGTTGATTTTTAATTTAATTCTACTTTGTATGACTTCAATCTTTTAAAACTTACTGAGACAGTTTATGGCTCCAAATATGTTCCATTTTGGTACATGGGTCTGTGTCCACTTGAAAGGGATGTAAGGAATATCTCATTTTATTGTGCTTTGTTGCACTTCACAGATACTGTGTTTTATTTGTACAGATTGAAGGTTTGTGGCAGTACTTTTCTGTCGAGCACGTCTATCAGCCCTTTTGTCCAACGGCACGTGCACACTTCATATCCCTGTGTCGTGTTTTGGTAATCCTTGCAATATTTCGAATTTTACATTATTATTATGTCTGTTATGGTGATCTGTGATCTTTGATGGTACTATCGCAATTGTTTTGGAGTGCCACTAACTGCACCATGTTAGATGAGGAACTCGTCAATACGTGTGTGCTCTGACTGCTCCGCTGACCAGCCATTCCCCCATTTCTCTCCCTTTCTTTAGGTTTCTCTAATCCCTGAGACACAACAATATTATAATTAGGCCATTTAATAACCCTACAGTGGCCCCTAAGTGTTCAAGTGAAAGGTAGAGTTGTATGACTCTCACTTTAAACCCAAAGCTAGGCATGATTAAGCTTAATGAGGAAGGAATGTCACAAGCTGAGATAGGCTGAAAGCTAGGCCTTTTGTGCCAAACAGTTGGCCACGTTGTGAATGCCAAGGAAAAGTTCTTCAAAGAAACAAAAAGTGCTACTCCGGTGAACAGAAAAATAATAAGAAAGCAAAACAGCCTTATTGCGGATATAGATAAAGTTTTAGTGGTGTGGGTAGAAAGTCAGACCAGCCACAACATTCCCTTACGCCGGAGCCTAATCCAGAGCAAGGCCCTGACTCTCTTCAGTTCTGTGAAGGCTGAGAGAGGTGAGGAAGCTGCAGAAGAAAAGTTTGAGACTGGTTTCTGAGGTTTAAGGAAAGAAGCCATTTCCATAACATAAAAAAGGAGCAAGTGCAGATAGAGAAGCTGCAGAAAGTTATCCAGAAAGTCTAGCTAAGATAATTGATACAAGTGGCTACACCAAACAACAAATTTTAAATGTAGATGAAATAGCCTTATATTGGAAGCAAACGCCATCTGGGGCTTTCATGGCTAGAAAGGAGAAGTCAATGACTGGCTTCAAAACTTCAAAGGACGGGCTGACTTTTGTTAGGGGCTAAGGTGGTGACTTTAAGCTGAGGCCAGTGCTCATTTGCCATTCCCAAAATCTTACAGCTTTTAAGAATTATGCTAAGTCTGCTCTGCCTGTGCTCTAGAAATAGAACAAAGCCTAGATAACTAACAGCACATCTGCTTATAGATACTAGTACATCTGGTTTACTGAATATTTTAAGCTCACTGTTGAGCCCTACTGTTCAACAAAAGATTCCTTTCGAAATATTACTGCCCATTGATAATGCACCTGGTCACCCAAGAGCTCTGATGGAGATGTGCAAGGAGACGAATGTTGCTTTCATGCCAGCTAACACAACATCCATTCTGTAGCCCATAGATTAAGGAGTAACGTTGACTTTCAAGTCCTATTATTTAAGACATACATTTTGTAAGGCTATAGCTACCATGGATAGTGATTCCTCTGGTGCATCCGGACAAAGAAAATTGAAAACCATCTGGAAAGGATGTACCATTCTAGATGCCATTAAGAACATTCACGATTTATTGGAGGAAGTCAAAATATCAACATTAACAAGAGTTTAGAAGAAGTTGATGGTAATTCCCATGGATGACTTGGAGGTGTTCAAGACTTTACTGGAGGAAGTCACTGCAGATATGGTGGCAATAGCAAGAGAACTTAGAAGTGGAGTCTGAAGATGTGACTGAATTGATGTGGTCTCATGATAAAACTTGAATAGATGAGGAGTTGCTTCTTATGGATGAGCAAAGAAAGTAGTTTCTTGAGATGAATTCTACTCCTGGCGAAGATACAGTGGACATTGTTGAAATGATAAGATGGGATTTAGAATATTACATAAACTTAGTTGATAAGACAGCAGCCAGGTTTGAGAGGATCAACCCCAATTTTGAAAGAAGTTCTACTCTGGGTAAAATGCTATCAAACAGCATCACATGCTACAAAGAAATCTTTCATGAAAGGAAGATCCAATTGATGCAGCAAGCTTCATTGTGCCTTATTTTCAGAAATTACTACAACCACTCAAACTTCAGTAACCACCACTCCGATCAGTCAGAAGCATCAACATCAAGGCAAGACCTTCCACCAACAAAAACATTATCATTCACTGAAGGCTCAGATGATCATTAGTATTTTTTAGCAATAAAGTATTTTTAATTAAGATATGTACATATGTACATTTTTTTAAAGGCATGATGCTATTGCACACTTAATAGACTCCAGGGTAGAGTAAACATGACTTTCATATACACTGGGAAACCAAAAATTTTATGTGGCCCATTTTATTCTGGTATTTTCTGTATTGTGGTATTCTGCAACCAAACCTGCAATATCTCTGAGGTATGCCTGTATAATCTACTGTTGTTAGGTGGAGTGTTCTATAAATGTCAGTTGGCTCAAGTTGGTTGATAATGTTGTTTGTCTTTTATATCCTTATGAATTAACTATCTAAGTGTTCCATCACTAACTTGAGAGGATACTGAAATCTCCAACTATAATTGTGAATTTATCTCTTTTTGTGGTTTTATCAGTTTTTACTTCATTTATTTTGAATATCTCTTATTAGATGCATGGACATTTATAATTATTAGGTCCTTTGGATAAAATAGACTCTTTATCATTATGAAACGATCTTCTTTAGTCCTGTAATATTCTCTAGTGTGAAGTCTGCTTTGTCTTACATTAATGTAGTCACAGCAGTTTTCTTTAGGTTAGTGTTAGCGTGGTATTTCTTTCTATATCATTTTATTATTTTTATCCATTGTTAAATGTGTTTCTTATAGGCATCATATAGTTGGATTTTGCTTTTTTGTCCAATTTTACAAGCTCTGCTTTTTTTTTTTTTTAAATTTCAGAATATTATGGGGGTACAACTGTTTTGGTCACATGGATTGCTTTTGTACCACTTGAGTCAAAGTTATAAATATGCACATCACCCAGACAGTGTACATTATACCTGTTACAAGCTCTGCTTTTTAATTTGGGTGTTTAGACTGTTCATATTTAAAGTAATTATTGAAATTGCCAGAGTTAAATCTACTACCTTGCTATTTATTTGCTATTTGTCTTATCTCTTCTTTGTTCCCTTTTCCTCTTTTTCTACCTGAATTTGGATTAATTTAGTCTTTTTTTTTATGATTTTATGTCACTTCTTTTGTTGGCTTATTAGATATCTCATTTTTCTTTTATTATTTTAGTGTTGGCTTTAGGGTTTATAGTTAACATCTTTAACATATAACTGTCTACCTTCAACTGACGTTATGCCAGTTTATAGACTTACAGTTTTAATCAAATTCACAAATTTTTCATCAATTATTTCTTCAAATATTCTTTCTTTCCTTTCCCCTCTCCTCTTCTTTGAGGATTTGAATTACATATATATTTGGCTGCTTAAAATTGTTCTATAGCTCTCTGCTAGTTGGTTCTTTTTTTAATGTTCTTTAGTTCTCTTTCTTTTTTTTAGTCATTTTTCTCCCTGGGTTTTATTTGAGTAGTTTCTATTGCTATGTCTTCAAGTTTTCTAACATTTTCTTCTTCAGTGTCCAATATGACATTTATTTCTTCCAGTGCATGTTTCATTTTAAACATTGTAGTTTCCATCTCTAGAAGTCTGATTTGTGTCTTTTTATGTCTTTCATCACTTTACTTAGTATGTTCAATTTTTCTTCCAATTTCTTGAACATAAGAGATGCAGTTATAACACCTGTTTTAATGTCCTTGTCTACTAATTATTTTATCTGTATAATTCCTGGTGAAGTTTCAGTTGATTGGTTTTGCTCTTCATTATAGGTTGTATGCTCTAGGCTTCTTTACATGCTTGGTAACTTTTGATTTGTTGTCAGACATTTGCATTTTACCTTTTAAGGTGCTGGATATTTTTGCATTTCTATAAATACTATTATGCTTATTTATGGGACATGGTTAAGGTACTTAAAAATATGTTAAGCTTTTTCAAGTCAAGCTGTGTTAGGTGGAATCAAAGCAATATTTCATCAAAAGTTAATTTTTTTTCTTTTTTTTTTTTTTGAGACAGAGTCTCACTCTCTTGCCCAGGCTAGAGTGCCGTGGCATCAGTGTAGCTCACAGCATCCTCACACTCCTGGGCTCAAGCGATCCTCCTGCCTCAGCCTCTGGAGTAGCTGGGACTACAGGCATGTGCCACCATATCCAGCTAATTTTTCTATATATATATTTTTAGTTGTCCAGATCATTTCTTTCTATTTTTTAGTAGAGATGGGGTCTTGCTCTTGTTCAGGCTGGTCTCCAACTCCTGACCTTGAGAGACCTACCTGCCTTGGCCTCCCAGAGTGCTAGGATTACAGGTGTGAGCCACCGCACCCAGCCGACTTTTTTTTTCTGACTAGTGAGGCAAAGCCATTCTTAGTACTCTACCTAATATCCTTTGAATTTTAAATTTTTCACTCTACCTTTTAGGACTAATCCCATCCCTCTTTGATGTCTGTGCATTGTTTCCTCTCATCCATTAGAGTCATTATTTGCTTGGCCCCTGGTAATTTTATCACAGATAGGTGCTAATCAGTATTCAACTACATGCTGAAGTGGAATTCCCTGCAAATTCTAGAATTATTTCTCTGTATAGTTTGTTCTTTTCTGGTATTTTTTTTTTTTGCTGATATCTGCTTTGATCTCCTTGAACTTCCAGCTTTGCCTCTTCAACTCACAAAGACTGCTGGATTCTGTCTGGGTTCCTTTATCCTCCCCCATAGCCTAGACATTTTCTCTAGGCAGTCAACTGTGTGATTATAAGGCTTACTTTATTTGTTTACCATCTTGCGTAAATCACTGTTCTTTATTTTCAGATATTTTGAAAATCTTAGAATAGTAATTTTTTGAATAGAGAAATCTCCAGCGTGGTGACAGTCTTAAATTCAGTGACCATAGTTCTTGTGTCATTTTTATGTTGATTTTATTTCCTAGGCCTAACTCTTTCTTACTCTGATATTATATGTTGACAGCAATTCATTCATATTAAAATTTTATTCTTCATTCATATATTCATCAGAATACTATTTGGACCTGTAGAGCTTATTGTATTTATTGATTGATTAATACAATATAATGATTATATAGATATCTCAAATGATCTAGATTTGTGTGATTTGTGTCACAATATGAGACTTTGTCTGATGACTTAGATAATCACTAATGAGTGATGGCATTTGAGGTTTAAAACAGGTAATAGAAATAAACACATTGGCTCATGGCTTGTCAAATGACTAGTCTGGAGTCAAGCATTGCGTCACCTTCAGAGCCAGAGACGGCTCTTGGGAGTGTGACTTCCAACCACTTGTGCTCACCTCTAGACCACACTTTCCATCGTTTACAGCCCTGAACATGGTTAGGGAAGTGGTGTTTGCTTTGTCAGAGTGCTCATGTCAAAAGGTTACTTTCAGCTTTGGATGTGTCACAGGTCTAGAAATTCATCGGTATAATTAATACACACCAGTTTCCCCTTCTTATCATTTTTGAAAGTAACATATTATATTTACAGTGGTTTTATCAATTAAAAAAAACCTTGCTATAGTATAGGCATCTGAAAATAAAAATCACATTCAAGAGTCTGATTCCATGTAGCAATGTTTTAGGGGTATGATCCGGAGGGGAATGAGCTCAGGCAAGTGCAGCGATCTAGAAGAGGCTGATAATCAGGAGACTGTGTGCTGTGCTCGTGCAGGCACAATTCTCCGGGTTAATTTTTCATTTGTTACATACATCACTAATTAAAAGGAAATATCATCCTAAGAAACACTCATGGCCTTTTTTTTCCTTCAGGTTTGGTCTAAAAACACTTTACTAATAAAAATAATCATGATAGCCAATAATAAATATGCTGAGATAACAGATATAAAATTATCTTAGACATTTTAGATTACTTGCTCTTATCTTTACCATGATCTTTTAAGAGAAATGTCATCATCCCCACTCAACAAATTTGACAACTGAGTTTCAAAGAGATTAACTTTTCTAATCAAATGTGTCAAAACTTGGAAACCTGACTTCAAAGTTCGTGCTTATTCATGCTTGTTCCACTGTTCTAAGTTGCTTCTCAAATTGCTGCTTTGCATGATGAAAGCTGTCTCTACTTCAAGGTGCCATTTCCTCTAAGAGTCTTGAGCATGGTGCATTTGAAGAGTTCCCAGTACAGCAAAGAGAGAAACTTTCCCATCCAGATCAAGTGATTCTCCCACCCTGTGGCTCCTTTTTCACGTCTGTGTCTTTCCCAGCTGCAATCTGGCTTGGGGCTTCTCTGGCCTTTGTAGAACCCATAGCTCATAACCAAAGCTCTTTCCTGGCAACTTTTGTCTCCCAGGGCTATAAGTTAGATGGCATTTTTTCCCTGCCTCTATCAACTTAATTGATTGCTTTCTTTCCCTAGGCAGCTCCCCTTACAGAAATTTTCATAACTGTATGAAATCTGTATGAAATCTGAAAGCTTTTAACAGCGTATTAAGACCTTTATCTAATTTTCAAGTATGATTCAGAAATGTTAGCTTTTTTTTCAGTGCAAAAGTAAGAATGACAATGTATCATCCCATGAAATTTTTAAGATTTAACTTGTGAGTTGTATGCCTCATGGAACATCCCTGACCAAAAAGCACTCTATTTTTTGGATTTCAAAATGCTTTATTACATGATTATTTTAAGTATATTTTATAAATTTTAATGTGGAGATACTCTCAACTGTGTTTTTTTTTACAGTTAATGTTTCAAAATCACTTAGTAGGACAATATGTTGTGCCAAAGTGAAAGCATGAAAAGAGACTTTGATGGCAGTACGCTGGGAGAGAAGTATGAGAATGACTTTAATAATATGATTCCAAGGCGGTTTGTGAGAACCCTGCACAGCATGGGGGTTTCCATTAGAAAAATACTAAAGTGTAATTCTGTGAAATCTAGGGGCTTTCTGATGTTCAGCTGTAACACACGTGGACTGAAAAATTAAATCTTTTTTCATAAGCATCCTGTGTCAGCTTCTTTGCAGTGCAGGAAATAGGTTCAAAAAAGATAAGAGAGATGTACAAAATAGCTTTGCAGGATGCCCTGCACCTAGTTCATGCCAATGCGGCCATTTCCGGGAACCAGTGGCTGATTATTTTTCACGTGATGTACTTAAAACTCTGTGATGGAAGGATATCCAACTTCAATCAAACTCTCAGGCATCTTTGCTGATACAATTGTGCATTCTTGTATTTATTATTAATGCTGACATGTAGACACATGAAACTGAATGTTACATATGCTTTCTCTGTGTTTCCCTTTTTATATATCATTCAAAAACATATTAAAATAATTCACTTCATTTACATTTCACTCTTGCTGTATTATGCTTCTCCTAAAGAATTTAAAAGATCTTTACTACAAAGATGCATTGGTTTAAAAATATATATTCTAATATGTGTATTATAGATCTTTAGAACATAAACAACATTTTTCACATGTATCAACTGATCTTTAATACAAAATGATGAGATAGATATTATTATTTTAAAATGTAATATCTATGCTCACAGATTTTTTAAAAGTGTAAGTCGCAAATACATATATTGAGAAGTCACTACATGCCATTTTTTCTGTCTATTCATCAATCCTCACAATAACCCTAGGAGGAAGGGACTACTTAATCTCCTTTTGACAAACGAGGCAACTGTAGGTTTGGGAAGTTGAGTAATTTGCCTGAATTTACACAATTAGCATGTTTTATGTCTAGAATTTTTAGCCCCAGATGTCTGAGTGGACACCCCATGGCAGTCCACTCTACCTCTTTCCTTTCCTTAGTCTGTGGACTCCATCATGTCAGGGCCAGGACACAGGGCTCCTGATTCCATTATCCATGGGGACACAACCTAAGACATGCTAATTTTAAAAGTACTAGAATTGAATTCGTATAAAAGCATCAACAAATTGATGGCTAGGGGTAACAGCCATCTCCACAACTGGAATATTTCTTTGCATGATTTTTTTACTCATGAGAGTAAAACTGCAGAAACATCTCCTCCTAAGACATACCGTTTAGTAAGAGTGATAGGAGGTAGCTCAGCAATGAATGTCTTCAATAGCCTCTTACCAGGTAAAAGAGTGACCTCAATAGTGACCAGCCTTACTGTAAGTATTAAACATAATTAGTGTGAAATTTCTCTAGGGCATTTCCCTTGACTATTTAAAACACACACCCTACGTGCCTGGCAGAGCTTTGGCTTTGAGTCAGTGGAGAAAAGCTGCTGGAGAAGTGGCGGGGGGTCATTCGGGAGCGCTGTCCCCGGCCGTCCTGCGCTGTGAACTGAGCTCGGCTTTCCCTGCCGCAGACTTCGGTGCTGCGCGCTCGAGAACACGCACGCGGTCAACAGGCCGCTCTGTCCTCAGAGGTCAATCTGCTTCTCAGTCTCACTCTCGAACTTCCCCAGGGACATCTGGTATGAGGGAAGTGTTCCAGCTGACAGTTTCTCAAGTTCTTTCTTAGGACGGTGGCAACTTCTGGCATCCTATATCTTCGTCTAATCAAATGGCTCTGAAACTTCGGAAATGCTAGAGGAAGAGCCAGTGGCCACAATTAGTCACCGCTGCATCAGTCGAGGCCGATCTCGCTCTTTGCGTCCGCAGGAGCGTTCTCGGCTCGGCGTGGAGGCTTCAGAGCTGCAGCCCAGTGCTCCAGCAGTCGACCTCAGGTCAGGGCTCACATCGCTCTTGAAAGTGACACTGTGGCTCCAGATGCGAGGCTGCACCCTAAGTGTGTCACCAAGGCCTGGGAATTATGTCTTTTTAGCTAAGGAGGAAATGCTACTGAAAACCTTAACCTTGAAAATCCAGACTGAAAATTCCAACGTAAGTCACAGATACAATTATGAATTAAACGCAAACTGATGTGTAGACCTCCTGCTTCTCCCTGGATGCACTTCTCCCTTGCTAGCACTCTTCTTCGCCACGTTCTCTTCAGCGAACTTCCTGGGTACTTGTGCAATTAAAACAGGTATTCCCCATGCATTTTAATCAGTTACTGTGACGGTTAAAGGAGAATACTTCAGGACAGAGTTACAACTTCCAAGTCGTATTGGCCACTTATGATGCTTATTCTGAATAGTTACTGATTTTTGGACCTTTGAAGCTCATTTTAGAAGTGGATTTACTTGGCTATTTATTATAAAAGTGAGTTCAAACTGCAAATTTGTTAAGTGAAAGCTAAATTATCACATGAATTATGGTAAGTACCGCTTAAAGGCTAACTAGAGGAAGAATAAAGACTGGCGGAAAAGTGCACGTGCTACAGCTCTGTCGGTGAATCTCAGGTCTGGAAGGGGCCCTGGCACGGTCCCTGCCTAGAGCTCAAGGAAAACCACAGCATCCTCTCAGGAGGACATCTGCCCGCGCAGCAGCCTTCGGCTGGTTCAAAAGAGGCTCATAGTTTCTAAGTAACTAAAAGTAGGGTAGCAACAGGAGTATGTTAGAGGTTTTTTTCTTATTTAATTTTTTTTTTCTCTTTTTAGTTAAAACCTTTAGTTACTAAGAAACTATTTTGAAGACTTCTGAGGAATAGTGTGGGGCAAAGACAAAATTTTATGGTAAAAGATAAGTTCAAGTGAAAGGGAGGATGTGTTATTTCAACTTCTCTAGTAAATTCTGAAGAGTTAGAATGTTACTGTCATCTATTCCATTTGACACATTTGATTAATACATTATGCAAACTTTTGAAAAGAATGCAGAATTGTTTTTTTTTAATTGTTTACTCATGGAGAAAGTACTGCATGCTAATCGCACAATTTCATTAACTACATGGAAAAATAAAATCAGTGCTATTAGGGAAGCACAGAAAAATGATATAACATTGGAAAGATGAAGAACTCTTGAAGAAGCCAAGTTCAGTTCCCAGAGGTTGCTTACTTCCTCTTTTTATTTTGCTTCCAGCATTCGCTGACACGAAATGATCTGGTCAGTCTATCATGATATTAATAGATGAGACAACTCACAGTGGGATTAGTAAACTTTTTTATCTACTGCTGTAGTTTAAATAAAAATATTTCCAATTAGTGTATCAAAAAGGCTTGATTGAGTGGATATACCTGGTGATCTGTGGGAGAAAATGAAATTCAAGTTCAATTAAGGGGTGATTTTTAAAAACTTTTCATTTTGATATAATCATAGACTTATAGAAGACTTGCAAAGATAGTACAGAGTTCATGTATAATTTTCATTAATTTCCCTTAATTTTGACATTTTCTATAATTGCTCTTTACAATTAGCAAAACTCAGAAATTAACAGTGGTATTAACATCGGTAAACTACAGACTTTAATCAGATTTCCTCAGTTTTTCCACTAGTGTTCTTTTTCTGCTTAACCTGAAGGCTGGCAAAAAATTGAAAATATGTGATATACCACTGTTGATCAGGATGTACAATTGGAATGCTCACGTGTTTGCCCCAACAGTGAGGCAAGTAATTTAGTGATATCCACAACTGCCTAACAGGGTAGCCCCTAGCTACGAGTGGCTGTTGAACACTTGAAATGCGTTCAGCTGAGCTGAGTTGTGAGTACAAAATACAGATTAGTTTTCAAAAAAAGAAGGTGAGATAACACATTAATAATTTTGTATTTTGGTTATATTTTAAAATTATAATATTTTGAATATATTGTATTAAATAAAATTTATTATTAAACACATTCAATATATTAAATTTTAAAATTTTTCTAACATGGGAATTAGAGAATTTAAAATTACATTTGGAGATCACATTATATTTCCATGGGACAGCATTGATCTTGAATCTAAAAAGAGCACTTACCCTAAGACACAGAGATTTTATTTTAGATACACCCTAGAGAAATTCTCTTACTTTCGCATGGGGAGATGTATGCAAGACTTCCATTGTATTCATTTTTGTAATAATAAGAAATTAGAAACAACTTACATGTTTATCAACACATCATAAATACATTATAGCTCACTTATATAACAGAAAAAATTCAGTAGTAAAAAAAAATCTACATTTAACGATCAAGTATTATAGGTAATCGTTGCAAACAAAATGATTAAAAAAAGGCAAACTGCACAAGATTAAGTCAAATGTTATATCATTGTAATATAAATTTTAAAAGTTAAAAATACTCAAATCATTAATTTATTTTTTATGGATATAGACAGAAAAGGTAAGTATAAAAACGTGTGGGGGTTGAAGTTGATTGCATTTTTGGCCCCAATTTTTCAGCCCTTACTGTATTCAACCTTTTTGACTTATATCCTATATACCCTCTCATTACATGTGGGCTGCACTTTCCCCTCTTGGCTTTGGATTTGGCCATGGGGCTTGCTTTGGCCGAAAGCATGAAACGGAAGTGGTGATACGACAGTTCTGAGACTAGGCCTCAATAGGCTTTGCTATTTCTCTTTGCTTTCTTGTCCCTCTGCTTTGTTGGGAAAAAAACATACCTAATCTTGCTGCTACTTCTAAAAGAAAGACACAGGGAACAGAGCCAAATGGCCCTAGCCAGACTCAACCAGTTACCTTCCAACTAAGCTTCACGTGTATGAATGGATTCAGCCGAGATCTGCAGAGCTACTCACTGAAAGCCCAGCCTAGATTAGCTAAATCCACAGCTTTCATTCATATCCATGAGAATAAAAGATTGTATTAATAGTTTTAAGCCGCTGGGTTTTGGGACAGTTTGTTACACAGCATTTTTCATGGCAATAGCTAATTGATAGAGGAGATACACACCAACTATAGTGTAATATTTCTATCTGGGATGCAGGAAAGTAAATATTTGGTCCCAAATTTTTTTATTTTAAAATTTTCTTATATATTTGGTCCCAAATATTTTTTATTTTAAAATTATCTTATATAAGTATGAAAATATTAGCGTTTATTAAATGTGGATAATAAAGATATGGCTGTTTATTATAATTTAAATTTCTTCAAAATATCCTATTTTTTCGAAGAGATAAAATATTTTAAAAAATAAAATTAGAGTTCTAATTGCCCACTTTTATATTTATTTCATTTGTGATTTCATTCCGATATTAATTTTATGACTTTTTCCCCACATTAACTATTGGCTTGCTTAAGATGGTTGTAGCTTATGCTTTCTATTTACGTGCAATCATCCCTTCTGGTTTGACGTTTGTGTCAGATTTTTTATTTTTAGTGAAATACTCTTATTAATTGTTGCATTAGAATGAAACAGAAAATCTTATGTTGGTGGAGTCATTGAGAAATGTGGGGAAATGGAAAGTTAATTGTACATGAAACATGGCCAGGAAATGTAAGCTGCGCACTCCTGCAGAGGAATGTGTAGAAGGCAGTCTCAATGCTCTTGCAAGTGTTTTTTATTTATCATGTAATATAAATATACATCCATTCATTTACTTTTTTTATTTTGCAACAAAATACTTCCAGCAATAATAAGCTAAAAAAGTCTATGTCTAATTAAAAATGAACTACCTATGTCGGTTACTCGAGACAAGTGACGGTAGAAGTGAACTTGCACAAAACATTTCTCAACATCTTCCATCTACTGTGGGATCTGTACTACTGTCTATCACTACATTAAACAGGGAAAACACAAATGTACTAAGTAAGTACTGGCATCTACTTCAAAAGTAATTATTTTATGAAGACTGTGCAGAGATTATGGAAATCAGCATTATTGAAATTAATGAAAGTCTCTGTGATATTAGTTAAATGAAGCCTGGGAACCATAAATTGCTAAGATCTATTAGAAATCACCTTAAAATGTTGCATCATCCACATACTTACTGAAAGGGTGGTTCACAGGTCCCCTGATGTACTCACTCAGTAACCCAGTACTCTCAGCCCTGAAACAGCATAGAGGTCCTTCCTCAGTCTGCTGTCTGCTCCTGGATGTTAGCATCTTTGATTGGCTGCTATTTCATCTCATGATTTTGAAACAACCTTGAGCATGGTTTTTAATAGGGACTGTATCCAGAAAGGCTTAAGCTCATCATATCTTCTGTGACCCTTTATTTTTGATTATCATATCATATTTTTGTACATGTGTATTTTCTTCTAATTGCCTTTACTTTAAAAAGAGGAAATGATAGGAGTGAAGTAGTCAGTATTCTCACTGAAATATTCTTGAAACCTGGGGGCAATCCCATCAGTCATTTTAGTTAAATTTCTTGGTACAGAAAATTTCCTCAGTAATTGAGTCTGACTTGAGATCTCACAGAAATGAAAGAAATATTTATGTCAAGAAAGTATTTGCACCATTGGAGCTATAATCTTTACAGTTCCGAAAGTCTACCTTCCTTCTCCTATTATAAACTTATAAAGTGTTATGTTTTTATAATATTATTATTCCAAATAATTAGCATTATAATATCCTCCCAAAGATTTTACATATTTTGGTACAGTTTCTCTTTTTTATCTTCATGTTATTCCTATAAGGTTGGAAGTGGGAAAAATTTGCCATTTTCTTTTATAAATGGAGAATTTTCTGGGCTTCACTGGGAGTTATGAAGTAGGGATTAAATGAGAGCTACTAATTCCCAGGTCATAGCACTTAATTCCAGATTGTTCACATTTTTCACGGGTTCCTTATTAGAAATGATTAAGAATAATGAGAAAAATGATAATATGGTTTTTGTTACTGGAATTTTTTAAGTTGTCCATGTAGGTGCTTTCTTTATAGGAAAAACGATACAAGGAATCACAGTTCCTTGTGTGAACCTCTTTGGAGAAAAAAAGTTCAAAGGGGATGTCCAGAGGATAACTCTCTGGGGCTACAGTGAATTGACACTTAGTCAACGGGGGAATTTCTCGAGCATTCTTAAAGCTTAACCCATAACCACACCTGTCAGCAGTTTTTTTCTTCCGAGTCAGACACATTTGCAAATATATTACTCTTAAAACACAAAGTATCTGCAACTGCCTCTTAAACAACCGTTTTTATCCCATCAAGAAAACTGAACTAAATAATGGGACTTCTGCATGTTTGACTAATTACTCATTTCCTGCAAATGCAAAACCTAAACCTTACATGAAATGAGGACATTCACAAGTTATGCATAATAAATGTGTTTCAAAGGATTCAGGCTCCTCCGAAATATTTCTGTTTAATCAAAGGCTACAAAAGAATGGATCTCTTGCAGTCTTTCTGTATTCCACAAAATTTCCCTTTTAAAGCAACAATGGGAGTTTTTTTTTGTTGTTGTTGCCAATTGGCAAAAATGACTCTATTAGTGTTATTTTGTAGTTTATGATACCTACGCTAACTCATAGATGTGCAGATGAATTTTGGAGACATAGTTCATTAACATTTAGCCTAAAACTTTAAGTAGACTAGGATTTTCCAATAGTTATAGGATTGATTCATAACACTGAGTGGCACTTGAGGTATTTACCTAGTCTGTTGGGCTTTAGGTAAAATCACGGGAAAAAGATCCTGGAGAAAGGAAAACTTCTCCCCCATTAAAATATACACAGTAGATAGAAAATGTGACTTCATAACCACCCATAGCAAATTATTATGGCATTTAATAATATTTATAGTCTAAAATAAGCCAATATGAATTTTTAATAGAAAAATAAATTGTTATCCTTGCAATTCAATTAGATACAGTGGATCTAACAAGAGTAGAAGAAAAAGAACAAAAAGGATACGTCTCTCTTTTGTCAAAGATAAACAAAGCTGGACATTAGTTAAAACAGTAAGAACAGATTTTACTGAGTGACTGCTGATAAAGAGCTGAGCTCCCTTCTGATTTGCACAGAGGTGACCAGGCATTTTAAAGAAAAATATGAGTGAGTGAGGACAGGGAGAAAACGAAGGCTCGAGTAGAGTCAGGGAAGTGAAAAACTGCACGGCGTTTGTGGGTGCGCACGTGCTCGGGCTGGCTGTGTTCTCCGGCCGGCGATAATCAAAATCAGGATTCTGTCCTCTCGCAGAGACTAGGAGACAGAGGCCCTGTCCTTCCTGACTGCTCCATTTTGAAGGTTTGGCTGTAAGGCCCTGGGAAAGACCCTGAGTTGCAGGAGATACACACACATCTCAGAGGACAGAGGAAGGATTCACAATCCTAAATTGTTTTTCATAAATGCTCTAAGAAAGGGAGGTCAGGTGCCTTTCATGAGGTGTTGGCTGTAACTAACAGTAAATGCTCTTGACAGCGCTGAGCTTTTCCAGACAGAAACTCTAAGGAGGGTTGGGTCACCTGGTGGGTGTGACCTGAGGCTGCTCAGAAGCCAGGCTAGCTGGTGTTGGTCAGGGCTCCCAGCGCAGGGTTAGAATGGAGTTGTTAGGTGCTGGGAGTTCTTTGTAGTTTTTCTCTCTCTCTCTCTCTCTCTCTCTCTCCCTCCCTCCCTCTCTCTTCCCTGTCTCCCTTTGTTCCCTCTTACTCTGTCAGCATGCACTGTAGGAAACAGAAACTACCACTGTGTGTACTTTAACCAAGAAGGATTTCAGTACAGAACATTATGTGCGTAAACCGTTTCTGAAAGTGACAAAGGAGAGGACTGCAGGCTGGGCCTCCAGGACTGACCCCGGGTTGACTCCGCTGGGAAGCTACGACCTCTGAGGTCTTCGCTAGAGCCCTGGGTTCAAGAGCAGTTCCTGGAGCTATCGTGCAGGTGTTAGAATGTCAGGAAGCTGGCACCGCTACCACCGCAAGTGCCTCCGAACACTAAGGACAGTAGAAAGTGGATTCCCATAGCTGCAAGCTAGGCATTGACTCTTGACATCCAAGAAACTGTAGAATAGTTGCTGAAAGTCTGCTGTATGTTTCCACAACCTTTCATGGAAGCAGAAATAAGATGGCTTTGACCCAGTCGCTTGTTTCCAAACCTTCTAATGAACAGAGACTAGTTTGCATCCTTAATACTAACTACAAAAGTATCTTTGTGTCTTTCTATTCTACCCCCTCCCCTTTTTTCTCCTCTCCCCCAGCTTTTTTAAATGTATGGCTGCATACTTGTTCCATGAAAAGTGCTAAACATTGTTGAGCTTTAAAAATTGTACGTGAAATAGGTGAATCCTATGCTTTTATGTAGTTCGTAATCTAGACAGGAAGAGAGATGAAGAGTTACTAGATTCTATCCCATGGGTGATTGCTGCAGTGAAATTGTGCATACAAGGTTTTGGAAACATAAAAGATTTCAACTCTAGATAGAATCGGAGAAGTTGTCACAAACATGACCCCAATGCTGTCTGTGGAAAGATGAATGGAGGTTGTCCAGCGGGGCGTGGGTGCGGTGTCCTCTTGGGCAAAAAGAACAATAAATCCAAAAATGGAGGTTTGAGAAAGTTCGATGAGCTAAAGTTTGATTGAACAACTAGCAAGTTGTTCAATACAGTCCTAATGTGAGGGTAAGTGGTTTTAACTGTAGAAAGAATCGTTGGATATACGACCTTGTCTCTAAGTTTGAGGCTCTGATCCCAGAGAAAAACGATAATATCTAAATAAAATGCCTTGGTCTTTCTCCAACCTTGCTTTACAGTTGCTGTAGGAATTAGGTCTATGTCTACGATATCTAAGATCTGCTTCCCTGATAAATATTTTTTTCTCTAAGTTTCTAACTTAGTATTTATTTCTTAAGCTTAAAAGAACATGGAACGTTTTCATTACCGTGGGAATAGTTTATTTTCTGATTTTTTTAACAAACATTAAATGCCAATTTTGTGCTGGGCATAGATGTTAGTGTAGAATAAAAGCATATAATTGTGTCTGTGACGAGGAATCTTTAGCGAGGAAGCAGAGATGCAGACGACATGGATAGAATCAGGTCACTGGCCTGAAGGAGCCGTGCAGGGTGCTGCAGCTGTCCCCTGACTCAGAACACAGCTCTCTCATGTCAGCTGGAAATAGCTGGGGCTTCATGGAGGAAACAACATTTTAGCTGGCAAGCAAAGGCTGAGTAGGAATTTTCTAGGTGGTTTCATGTGTGAGGGTGAAAGGATATCCTAGGAAGAGGAAATAGCTTTTCATACGTCCACTTTTCTCAGGGAGGAGGCTATGGGGGAGGGTGCACGGCGGTGAGACGGGGCACGTGCAGGGCCGTGAAGCCGCTTGGCCCAGCCCGCGGGGGCTTTGGGGTAAGATTGTGTGGTAGACGCTACGAGTACTGCAAGAACTCGGAGAAGAGAATTTTCCTGAGGTCCAGAGGAGCCGGCGAGGGCTTCGAGGACAGGGTAGAATTTGATTAAGGCTTATATTTGGGAAGACCATAGGGACATTGCTTCAGGTTTGGTGACAGTGTAGACGACTGTCCAGACTCGCAGGCTGTGTTAGTGCGATCCAACCTTCGGAGCAGGGGAAGTATAACCTGTGTTCAGCAGAGACACATCCTCGAGACGGCAGAAGTTAAACCCGGGCATGCTACTGGCACGTACTATTGAAATCTAGAAATGCCAGGGGCCGTTTAAGGAAGTAAGACAGCAAAGTGTGGCAGAAAATGCTGTATCTGGGAGTCAGAAGATTCAAGCGCTGGTGGGTCCGCGGTAAGTTGGCCACGTCGCACGCCGCAGCCTGGGGCTCTGCGACCGCAGCGTGCACAGCCAGGGCTGCTGAACTTCGTAGCCTGTGAGGCCGTTTCCAGTTCTAAATTGCTACGTGTCTTCAAGAAATAAGGATCTGTGGAAAGTTTTAGCGGGTTTTATTGTGGTGCTATTGTCACTTGGCCCTGAGAAATGTTAAGTTTGGGGAACTGGGATTTAGACCCCAGAGGTCTTGGGTCCAAATTTCGTCTGCGGCACTTACCAGCTTCATGACCTTGAGAATGTGGTTTATTCTTTCTACGCCTATTTCCTTTATCTATAAAGCTGGGAGAATGCTTGCCTTGCCCACCACATGGGGTGTTTTGGGACTCACATGTAATGACTGCGTGAGATGCTGCGTATTGTATGAAGTGCTGCAGGAAATATTCTAAAAGATGTCAAGTACCAGACTGACAGTAAGCCCGTGTGAGGAAATGTAACTGGAAGATAAGCAGTGCTTGTGAGAATAGAGAGCAGCAAACATGCAAGATGACATTCTGAATGAAATGCAGACAGGAAACAGTGGCTTATCCCGCAAGGCTGATGGGAAAGAGAATGAGGCAGTGAGACGGGGAGAGTGAAGATGCCAACAGGGACCGTGGAGATCTTCAACCATTGTTATGTAAAATCTCTGTTTTGGACGCTGTAGAACAGCAGTCCCCAACCTTTCTGGCACCAGGGTCTGGTTTCATGGAAGACACCTTTTCCATGGGGGGAGGGGTAGTGTGAAGAGTGGGCGGAGCTCAGGCGGCCTGGCTCCTAACAGGCCATGGTCTGAGGGTCGGGGAGCACTGCAATCTGTTTTAATGCAAATAAATAGTGCAATAAAGTAAGTTTTTGTAGTCTGGTTCAAAAGCAAGCCAAAATGAAAATTTTACTTGCAAATTTCAAGAAGCCTATGGAAAGAGAACAGATGTTAGACATTTGCATCTCTGTAGTCTCCGCTAATATTCTTATATAAAACATTTTAGATGATAAAAAAAGTGATAATTTATCTACTTTGGAAAGGAAAAAAAAAGATAAGCTATAAAAAGCAGTCAAGATTTTATCAGCGTCTTTCTTGGTGCCTTGTAAATAAAGGCAGAAAACTAGAAGGACAGAGGGGACATTTTGAGGAATTATAGTGAGCTCCGAATATAAAATCCTGACATGTTTCTGGTCCATGTCCCTGCTATTGCTACCATAAAGGGAGCATTTCAGACTCAGTGCTCTGTAACGTGGTTTCTTTCCCTGGGAATTCCTCTAATCCTTGATACATGGCTGGGGGAATGCAGAGCTCTGCAGGTTGTATTTTACGGGTTGCTATGGAACGGTCTAAATATTATGAACAGAGCAATAGTATATGACATACAACGGCCTAATGCCATGAAATTAGGGCAGCCAGAAATCATTTTCATACCCCTGAAATGTAAGCTTCTAGTGTGAAAGAATGGCATGAATGTTTTTAATAAATATATTAGCCTTTATTGCACAAAGTTAGATCCTGGATGCAGATATGGAGGCTGGGACTTCAAAAGAGCTTTCTTCCAGGGAGAGGCCTTTCGACCCTAGCGAGGAAATGCATGAGCAGGCCAGGGCAGGCCTGTCGAGGGGCAGGAGAAATCCAGAACTTGGTAGCCTCAGGGATCTAAATTATAACGTGGATGTTACAAATACAACTGCTTTAAAAATCTTTCCCCAAAGATGTAATTGGAAGATAAAACAAGGCAAGTCACACAAAGCAAAACAAGGCTCCCTCTTCTAACTCTCTAGTTTGTGCCATGAGACCCTAAACTCTCAGCTACTCAGGGTTCGATGTTTGACTTTTTCTCAGATTCCAATAACTGTTTATGAAACTTAATTCAAATTTTAAGTCAGAAGTTACACACCGTAAAATACACCTCCCCTTCTTCCCTTAAGATAATTTTCATTTAAATAAGAAATACAGCTCTGTGTGCACATTCTGAATAATAGTTCTGTGAATGCTATTTTCTTCTGCAGATTATGCCCAAGACAGCTTCCTCTCTGAATGAACATTTCTAATATGAGAATTCAAAATACAGCAAGCCTACGTCACCAGCTGCACTAGTGAACAGGAACTAACTGCAGCTGGGCTTTGTGGCTTCTCTTGTTTTCTTTCCTTTTTTCTCCCCTTCTTCGGACAGTTGCTATTGAATACCTTTTTTTTTTTAATGGAAGAGGGAAAACATATGTCACAAATCATTTTTGCCTCCACCAAGAGATTCGAATTAAAAAATTGAAAATCTAAAAGGAATAAAGATGTTTCACTTTGCAGAATGAGGGGGACCCACAAAGTACCCACTGCACGTTGCTTCTCTGCTTTCTCGCCTGCCCTTCCTGCCAGGAGAGAAAGATCACCTTTTCTCTTTGCTTTTTGGTTCCCTGTTAAAACAGCACAAGAATAAATTTAAAAAACATACTTTTGTGTACATAAGTTTTTTGGTTTTGTTTTTTAAGGTATGCCAGATATTCTTGTGTAGAATACTCCTTTAAAAGGCTGGGAGATCTAGAAAAAAAATACAGTAAGTAGGGGAAGTTTAAAAATATCTGTTGAATGAAACATTGTCTCAAAATATTTCTAAACATCAACTTCCCAGTTTTCCTTTCTTCTTTTTGAGGCCCGTGGTGTATAAGGGAAGAAAATCAGTAAGACAGGATCAGAGTTCAATTACAATCAAGAGTAAATGTAAACTGAAAGAAATAATCAAATTCTGCGACCTTCTTGGTATTATCTTGCACCACATATTGTTTGAAATAAAGTGGCTGGTTCACCTAGTCTTAAAAGAAGTGCTGCTATTGAGATTCTCATTATTTGTATTCCACGTAAGAAAGGCTTTATATTCATGAAGTCTCTGCAACTTTAGCTTCCCTCCAAGCGTCCAACTGGAGACGGGAATGTGATGGGCAAATACAAAACAAGTAGCTTCGATTTATTTGTGATCCAGGCAGAAGTTTCTAACCATCGATTTCCCCTATGAAATGGAAATCTAAGCAATCAACATAAACCTTTTTAAATGCCTCGCATGAAAGATCATTGTGTTAAAGGATATTGGTGGTAGAAGTGTGTCCAAAGGCAGGCTGTTACCTGGAAGCAGATTACAAACCCACAGAGTCCTGCTTGCAGTTCTGTGTTCTCTCTGACTGGCATCCTGCTTAGTGAGACACAGATTCTACTGAGTGGACAAAAATCGCCTGATACTTGTTTCTAGGTTGTTGAATTTTTGAAGAAGGAAGTAAATTAGTCAACTGTGTCATCTATGAGTGGCATGAATATGACGCAGAGGTAACCGATATTTTGTATGCTTCACAAAATGATAGTGTGCATGGTGTCATTTCATAATTTGGGGTTGGTACGATGTGTTCCATTATATTTTTGGCAAAGCTTTGTTGGTCTTCCCTTGGTTGAAGACTTCAAAATGATAACTCAAGATGATAGAATAATAAAATATATTATGAAAATGAATTTAATTCTCTCTTGCATTCTGTATCAGTGACTCTCAACCAGAGGTGATTTTGCTCCCCCGGGGACATTTAACAACTTCAGACCTTTTCCATGATCATGACTGGGGCTGTTCACGGCGGGAAGGGCTACTGCTGTTGAGGGCTTAGGGGCCAGGGATCGTGGCAAACATGCTGTGGTGCATCGGACAGCTCCCACACCAAAACTTGTCCAGCCCGGTGTCGGTGGTGCGGAGGTCAAAGAATCTTGTTTTACATGAATTACCAGAATGACCAAATTACCTAGTATATACATGATATAATCCTGAAGTGTTTTAGTTCTTTTAAGATTAGAAAACTTAATGTGTTTTCCATGTTTTTTAAAGAGGCTTGTAAAAAATGAAACAATTAACTATGTTATACCCAGTTTGAAACTACAGGACATAATTGTATTTTTAAAGACATGAGGAGGAGACGTATTCCCTCTTCTGTTTGTATGTAAGGATCAATTTTTCTTTCTCCACCTATTCAAAAACCCCTAAACTGAGGCCATCTTTAAACCTCAGCATAAGTTGAATACAAATTACGGGGGGGAGGGGAAGTTCTCGTTCACATTTAAGTTACAAGCACTGCAGATATTATTACAGCTCAGATTATACTGAGTTATTAAATAATAACTCCTCTGGGTTTTACTCCTCCTGTTGGAGTGTGAGGGTGGAGTGAAATATATACTGTAATCGCATGGTTAAATATCACTACATTTCTGCTTATAATAAGCACTGGAAATCTGTATTCATTTTGGATTTTAATCATGAAAATTCTTTTCCCACCCATCTGCCTCACTGTGACAGAGGGCAGGAAAAAGGAGGTCTGGCAGAAGACTGGAAAGAACGTGGGTGCAGTTCAGCTTAGAGAAACGGTCTAGACTGTATCACTTAGCCTGAGCCAGGGAACCCTAACTGCAAAGACATCAGCCGAGAAATGCCTCAGTCCCGAACTAGAACTAACATGTACATGCACATGCAGCTGTTACCAAGCGGGGGTAAAAATGGCATCATATATCAATAAACTAAATTACAGCGACCCTGACCCACCATCACTGTAATTACTAAACATCAATCCTTTCCTTGCAAAACATTCCAAAATTATTTCTGGGCTCCTCAAAGGGGGACCCTGCGTGTGTTCATCATGGGCCCCGTCATCTCCTGCTCTGCCCTGGACCTCCTGGCGGGGGCTTACCGCCTTCTCGCCCGGGAGGCGCCTCCCCTGATGCTGCCCCTCTGCCTACAGGGACCCTGCTAAGGACTCTCCTTCCAGACGCTTTCAGAGCTGCCGCTGCCGGATGCACGTCCACGACTCCAGCATAAACTAGTTATGATATTTGGAAACAGTTTTCCCCAACTCCTTTTTTATCCCATTTCAAATTCCTTGGTATTGAGTTTCAGCCAAGGCATGCTGTTAAATGAGAAAAAGAAAAAAAGACTTTGTAATAAAATGAATGGAGTAAGAAGTAAATATTACAGTACAGATGTCATCAGCCAAGAGCAATGTGTTAGACAAAGAAGAATTTTGATTAGCCTAGAACTTTCGAAGCATCTAGATGAGTTGAGACCTTTACTTTTCGCTGCATTGAAGAATTGAGGGCCTTTCTGGTTACTTTCAAATGTGTGTCTCCAGCCTGACCACTTTCCCGAACCCCAGACTCATGTGTCCAGCCGCTAACTCACTGTCTCCACTCGAGGGTCACAGAGGAATCTTAAACTTCGGTGTTGAGAAGTGAGCTACGGATCTTCCCCTCCACCACTGCCCAGCTCGCGCCCTCTCCCACACTTCCTTGTCTAGGTCCGTGACAAGTCCAGATTTTTGTTCCTCCACCCAGAAAACCTTGAAGTCATTCTTTATTCTTTGTGAAATTTCTCCTTCTCCCTATTTAAAACCCATCACCAATCTTGTGACTTCCAGTGCCTGGAACTTCTCACTACTTGGACCAAGCCACTGTCATCTCTCACCTGGATTATTGCAATAGTCTCCTGAATGGTCTCCTCCTTCCAATTAACTAAAGCTCCTAAACTGTTTTCAACACTGATCCTGTATGTTGGATTATGTAAAACCCTCTGATGATGGTTCATGTCTTTTAGAGCAAAAGTCAAAGTTCCTACAAAGGGCATAGAAGCCCTTCAAAATATGCTCCCCCAGCCCTCACCTGTTTGACCTGAGTTCTTCTCCTACCATAGCCTGCTTCATGGATGTGTGATCTGTGCAGTCACACAGGACCCTGTGCCCAGAAGGTCCCCATGCACAGTTTCAGGCTCTGCAGTAGCTGTCTTGAAATTCTTAATAAATTTGGACAAGGGGACCCACATTTTTATTTTGCAGTAGGAACTGCAAATTATATGGCCGATTGGTCCAGTCTTCTACTACTCTTCTTCTCACCACTACCCTCCTCACCCTGCTGCAAACGCTCTGGGCGCTCCCCCTCCTCAGAGCCGTCGTACTTGCCATTCCGCTGCCTGCTCTCCCTTTCCCAGAGAGCTTACGTGACTCAAACCCACATCTTTGTCTTTACCCTAAAGTTAACGCGTGAGACTCACTCTGACCACACTGTTCCTATTGCAAGCTGTGTCCTCATTCTCCTTACTGTGATGAATTTTTTTTTGTATTTATGACGTTCTTACATATTAAAATTTTTCTTATTTATTATGTTAATTGTATATTATCTATATTTCTCCCTCTTGAATACAATAAGCTTTATGCAAGCAAAGATCTTTACCTGTTTATTCACTGCTGTACACTGTATGCTTCATACACTGTAGATCTTAATAAATGCTGAACAAATGAATAAACATTGGAGATTGATATCCTCTATAGTCTTATTTAATATAGAATAATATGCTACATATAGTTTCATTACAGAATGTGACTCATTTCATTCACGGAGTAACATTTCGTTGTGTCAATATTGTTCCACTCTAATTCAAAAAGTAACATGTCAAGATCTTCTAAATGCCACCAAAATACGGGAAAGTTTCAGTCTATATAAAAATAGTCAACTGTAGGTCGATTTTGAAATATGAAATATTTTGTAGGAGAGGGATCAGTGCCTCTGCAGCATAAGGAAAAAAAATCTTGTGAATTGGGATTCCTCATTAAAAACAAATAAAATATTTATCTTTCCATTCTTCATCCTCATAAAAATAATCAACTTTAAGTACACAAGGAACTTTTTGGTGAGCAAAACTGAAACCTATTTGTCTGATGGCTGAGTCTGGACAGCACTGGAGACGGAAGTGAAGAGTCAGATCTGACTTCGTGTTACTGAATTTCATTTCCTTTAAGTGAGACTCCAAGTACGTGCCCTCTCATCTCCTCACGGGTTCTGCTGCAGATCTAGACTTTCCGTACATTAGCATATCTTGTCCTGTCTCGAGTCCTTCTACAGAAGTTTGTCTGTAAACAGGTGACAGGTTATCAGCAGGTCTCACCCCTTTTCATCTGGTATTACTTTTGTTTTTCCCCTTATGCTGAATCTTATTTTTTGAACATTTGCTATCAGGTGATGATCTTGTTTCTCATTTTACTGAGAAGATGGAGGCAATTGGAGGAGAATTTCTGCAAACTCTCATTCCTCATCTATCCAATCTCTGGCCTCTGTGCCCACATTTTCTACTTTCTCTCTTATTCTCAAGGACGAATCATCCATGCTGGAGTCCAGAGCCAACTCCTCCCCTTTGGAAGGGTATCACTCTAGCAATTCTCCTCTTTCTGGAATTTTCTCCTTGCTAGCATGATCTTTCCCATCAGCATGTAAATATGTAATGTCTTCTCCCATTAAAAAAAATGTAATCTCTTGATCTTACGACTCCCTTTCAGTCACCGCCCCATTTTTCCTCTTTTCTTTATAGTGAATCTCCATAAAAGAATCAACTATGCTTACTCTCTCCAGTAGTAAATAAAATAGATTCATTTCACCCTGAATCAGGCTTTTGCTTTCAACATTCCACAGTAACTGCCCTTGTCTCATTAAGAGCTTCTGTCACTGACACCAAGATCTTTGCTCAAACCGCCTCACCTGACCTGCGGAGTCCGGCAAACCGATTACAGCTTCCTCCTGGAAACCTCCCTTCACTTGCCTTCTGGGATAAGCCTGGCTTTTCTTTTACTTCGCTGGCCGTCCCTGTTCATTTTCCATTCCTGTTTCCTTTTCATCTCCCGACTTCTTAATTTTGGAGTGGCCCAAGGTTCAGCCCTCAAATCTGTCTTCTGTTCTCATTTAATTCCTGAGTAAGCTTTTGTTCTTATGGTTTTGGTACCATCTGTATGCTGAAAACCCCCTAAATTCATCTCTCTGTCCGAATCTCTCCTTTTAACTCAAGATTTAAGTATCTCTACTTGAATGTTTAATTGGCCTCTCAAAATTAGGATATCCGTATTTCCCATCACTCTTAACTTGCTCCTGCCAAGTTCTTTCCAATCTCCATGGGTACACAGGAATTCCATTTTTCCAGGTACTCAGGCCACAATCTTTAGAGGTAATCTTAATGCTTCTCATGTCTAGTCTGCAGTACATCTTCCTAGCTTTGTCTTTGAAATATATTCAGAGAATCTGATTCTTTCTTGTCACTTCCGCTGCTACTAATCTGGTTTAAGACTGGTGTCTAAGACTGATTATCCTTTACTTGGATTATAGCAATGATGTCTCAGCTAAGCTTCCTTTTTAAATTTTTCATTCCATCTCTCACCTTTAGTCTATACTCAATATAGCAGCCAGAGCGATCCTTAGAAAACAGAGCTGTTCATTCATTTCTCTGTTCAAAATCTTCCATTGATTTGCCATTTTACTCAGAGCAAAGCCGAAGTCCTACAAGCGTTTAAACAGTCTGGCCTTCCGTAATTTTGCTTACTTTGTCTTCTTTTTGTATGTTTCGCTCCACTTACACATCTTCCTTGATCATGCTGGGCATATTTCTTTTGCACAAATGGTGACCCTATTTGGAGGAATATTCCTTGAATATCAGGATGACTTGTTTCCTTACTTCTTTTAGGTTTCATTCTAATGTCAGCTTCTCAATAAATGTTTCCCCAATCACCATATTTAAATAACTAACCCTCAAAACACTTTATCCTCCTTCTCTCTTTTACTTTAATTCACAGAAGTTATAACCATATAATATTCTATATATTTACTTGTTACTTTTTATTTTTTAGTCTGTCTTCTCACACTAGAATACAACTTCCAGCAGATATTTTTGTCTTTTTGTCTATTACGATTTTCCCAGTGCCTAGAACAGTGCCTGACACATAGTAGGTTCTCAATAAATGTTTGTTTAATAAATGAATAAATTTTTGTACATATTTGATTAAATGCATATACAATTAAACTCTTCAACAAGTAAAGGGAAAATTCATAGATCTTACTTTAGGTCACTGAGAGAAGCTAGGTCAGAACAATGTGAGATTCTGTGAGATAAAATTATTTTTAGGTTTTTTTTAATGAAAGATTATTTTGGAATATATGTAAACCATTTATTCACTTCTGCATAGAATTTTCCTACTGCTCTCCCATCTAACTTCATTTTTGTCTTTTATTGATTATTTGGTTTTCCCTGGGATTAGGAGGCATGTTCTGTAGCCATAACATGTGGCATTTTTACTCTAATAGTTATTTTCAGCTCTAAGAGTTTGCATAGGCCAGTAGCAGCTGCTTGGTACCGGCCACCCACGGGTCCCACGCTGAAGAGGAGGATGTCCTGATTCTGCTGTCCTTCAGTGCATGGAATATGAGTGAAAGATTAAGAAAAAAGCATAAAATACCTCATGTTATTCCACAGTTTGTTTTTCCACGATTGAATCTTCCCAAATTGTGCAAAATGCTCTAATTTTCAGACATATTAGTCTAATTATCCTTTCCAAAACATGAAAAGATAAATCAGAAAAAAAAAACCTTAGGGGAATGCATGCATTCCATATACCTCCTATAATTTTTCATGATATATCTGAGCTAGCATGTGTCTACGTATATCTGCACGTGTATATGTGTGTGTGTGTGTGTGTGTGTGTACCCATCTCTGTGCATATGCTTAGTTTTAAAAGGCTTTTGAAACTGCTCAAGAGAAGGGGACTGTTCCTGAGAAAGCCCCTGTATTTTGTCGTGGAATCTGAGCATTTAACTTTACGCATGACTCTCCCGATCCTTGGCCAGAAGTAAAGGGCATAGAGCTGTTATGAAAGTGACTAATGGTCCAAGCTTTTTAGTTCCTGGAATCTATCAGGAGGCTTAACTTGGTATTCATGGATAACTTCCTTTAGGAAACCTATACTTTATTTAACGTGTGCAAAGAAGCCTGGGTTTATTGTTATCATTCAGTGAACACCTCCAAAGGGATTCTTGGATCAGTCACAGAATGGTGTAGTGAGTAGACCTCATGCTATCTTCTGGAAGTCTAGAGGGAGGGCAATAAATGACCATAGCAGGTTCTCTGTTTTCTGTGGAAACTATGTAGGGTGGTCACGTGAAGGTGAATCAAATGATTTGGACTTTGTTTTTTTCCTACCACAGTTTTGTGATCTCAGGCTGATTACCACATGAGTAGTAATCAGTTGCTTTTTCTTTGTGTGGTTTCTTCGTATTGTTTGGAGTATTAAGCTCTGTGACTCTCGTAGCTTCAGATTTATTGATAATATTTTATTAACTTACAGTTCAACATGAACTTGTTTGTGTCCAGGTTTATTACTTATGTAAGTTGCACTTATATCTAGGTGCAAGTGATACGTTGCCTATACAAACAGAAATGGACATCAGAATTTCACCATTAGTGCTGATCGGGTCTGAGAGACGTAACTGAAGGCTGCGTAAAATCAGAAGAATTCATTGAAACTGACTAAATCTATAATATAAGTCACTTATAGTTTACAGCCAATAACTTACTCATTCAATTAGTAATTTTAGTTTATTCAAAATTATGTATTAATGTACATTTTGTTTCAGAAATTGCTCTAGACACTGAAAGTGTAGCAGAGAATAAAACAGTTCAAGTCTCTACCGTCATGAAATGTACATTCTAATGGCAATGGTGGTGAGGAGAGTAAATAAATGATATCATGCCTGATGGTGATATGTAAGCCATGAGAGAGAGAGAAAAGAAGTACAGGACAATGGTGGAGGTTAAGGAAGGGTGATCAGGGAAAGCCTCTCAGAAGATGTGACATTTGAACAGAGACCTAAAGAAATCACAATGCAAGTTATAGCAATATCTCAGGGAAGTGTAACCTGGATGAAAAGAACAGCAGGTCCAAAGGCCCTGTGGCAGGAAATGATAAAGTAGTGACTGGTGATGAAAAGAATGGGAGGGTTAAAGAGTCAGTTGTTACTAGGGCCAGATAATGGAGGATTTTGTAGAACAACCTGGAGACTTTGGGCTTTATTCTGAGTAAGATGAGAAATCACTAGAAGTTTCTAAGGAGAAAAATGATAGAATTTTATTAATAGTTTTAAAATAACCCTTCTCTGAAGAATACACTAATGGGAGAAAGGGGTATAAAAATGGAATCAGAGAGACCAGATAGAAAGCTGTTGCAGGAATCCAGGGGAAAGCTGACGGTGCTTGGTCGAGGACGAGGACATTAGACAAAGTAGAATCGGTGATAAGCAATCAGATTCGCAGTAACAGAGTGCCAGGGTTTGCTGGAGGAATTGACACAGGGTATGAGAGAAAGAGAGGAGTCAAGGATGTCTGTAGGCTTCTGGGCAGAGTGACAAGTGAATAATGGTGACACTAAGTGACATGGTGAAAACTGTGGGGGAAGGAATAGGTTTGGATAGGTGGATGGAGTCAAGAGTTCAGTTTGAGAAATGCTAAAATGCAAAGCCCACTGGATATTTAAGGGGAGATATCATATAGAGAGCCGGGTACAGGAGTCTGGATTTTAGGAGAGGTAAGGGCTGGAGATAAGGTGTTAACACTCGGAGGACATCAGCACGTAAATGGGGCTTGGTGAGAGCACCTTGACGTAGGTGTGGCTAGAGAAGAGAAGAACTTCAGTACGGAAAGATCGGGAAGAGGAGGAGGATGCAGCAGAGAAGAGGGGGCCGGAAGGAGACGAGCTGGAGAGGGAGATCTTCTGGAAACAAGTGAAGAAGGCAGATAGTTAGTTTCGCACGGAGGTGATCTGTATGGTCTGTGCGTTCAATGCGGCTGGGAGATCAAGAAAGGGAAGGAATGATAATTAACCACTGGAATTTAAGGCACGAAGGTCCTCAGATAATCATTAGCAAGGTGTCGTAACACGTGTAGGTCTCTAAAAGATCCTTTTCTCTCTCCATCTCAATTCTCCATTGCCTGCTAATATTATTCTGTCTGTCTCAGTAGTTCAAATCCTATGGTCCTCTCAGTCTTAGTAACGGTAATTAATTCTTTGTAGAAAGCCCTTTCTTTTCTTTTTTTAAAACTATATGTGAGGGCTTCTTCTCAGTCATTGCTCAGAGTTCAGGATTTAAACTGTTCACCCATTATTATACTTCACTGTTCACTCTCTGTGATGTATTTGTTAGAAATTGTAAGGCAACTTTTGAAAACAAAATTCAATTTATCTTTCCTTAGTAATGTCCTAATAATGTTCCACTTCAAATGTTCTTATGATGCTCACTTACCAATGTTGCTCCAACTACATGCTTTTTGTTTGGGGTCTTAATGTTTCAGAAATACTGATTTTTCTAGTAAAGATAAGTTGGACTCTAAGTGTTATCAAGTGTTCTAGGTAAATTAGTGATGTAAACAGTATTTCCTAGGGAAGTTTCCTTTCCTCCTCTTCTTTCCCAGAGTTTCAGTTAGTGACTTGTCTATGTAGTCACTTGTTATTCAGTGGCAAAAATTAAACATTACATTTCTTCAAATATCGAAGAGGGAAACACCTTTAGAAAGGGTAGAAAGTCCATGAGGTTGTGTTAGGGGAAACCACACTTTTTACCGGCACCTTTTTACTACTAATAGTTGCCTGGAACATCAAAAAAGGAGGAATTGGGAAAATTCTGTTTCGGTTGGGAGATGGTGAAACATTTAATGTGGCTTTTAGAATTTATACGTCCTATTGTGCTTCTATCTGAGAACTTTCAGGCACTGATGGCAGAACAAAGCTCTCCATTTTTTTAGCTGGGATTTTTGAGAAATGAGAACTCTTTTCAACATATAATAAAAATAGCCTCTACTATGAGCATTAGTGCCAATGGCAGAGTACACTGGTCATTCTGATTCAATCAACTCAGGTGGCATTTTGAGTACTTGCTCTGCACCCAGTAGAGTACAGGGCCCTCTTTACAAGTGAATTCAAAGCCCATATTCCTTCTGCTCTAACATGCAGGTAGTTTGTAACAGACAGACACTCACGTTACCAAAAGCTCAGCACTTGCCATTGAGGCCACATCAGAAGAACAAGAAGCAGGGGTTTGAGGAGAAGGAAAGGGAAGTTTATTACTTTGCTGGCAAAGGAAGAAAAATGGTACACTCTCATCTCCAAATCCAAATTTTCCTGAACATAAGCAGAAATACAGAGCTTTTAAGAGGGGAGGATCCCATCTCTGCCGAAGACAAAGCCTGTGATCTCTGCCCACCTGGGAGGCCGGCACTGGCCTAGGATGACAAGCTATCTCCTGTAACACAAAGAACAAAAATTCTCCCTGCCGAGGCAGGGATCCAGCAAGGCCACAGTTTCCAAAAAGAGTAGGGGAAGTCTTAAAGAGGCAGAAAATATTTTTGCTGTTTTTTTCAGACCATTCCCTCTGTTACATATTCTCCACTGTCAATATTTCCCTTCCACGTCTGTGGGAGGAGGAGTGACTATTCTGTTACACTCATGCACAGCTAACCAGTATGTAGTATTATAAACATGGTTCTGAACACATTGTGAACCAGTGGCAGAAATGAGCAATTATCCCCTTCAAAAGACCCCCAAACAGTCACAGTGCCTTAACAGATAAGGATGAGAGATAACAGCATTCCTGACTTCAGGGAAAGCATAAGCAAAGACATAGAATTATGAAACTGATGATTTTTCTGATTGGATGCAATAGATCTCAATGACTAATAAACCAGTTGTTGAAAATCATTCCAGAGCGAAATTTCAGGTCACTTTGTATTTAAATATTCATTCACACTCTTTTGAATTGGGCATATGCTGGTAATAATGGGAGTTGCCAGTGGCATACATACCCAGAAAGTTACTTGAACTGTTACCAGCAAAGGAAGCGTTGAAGACATGCCACAGGAAAGCTCCTGAAAACTGTGTGCTATTCAGTTGCTTAGAGGACCAAGAATCAAAACATAGAGAACTAGAGAGAAGGCAGTGGGACAGATTATTCCTTCAACTCTGTACTTGCTTGTGAACATCCCTTTTGCCAGTATTGATATGCTTAAAATATAACATCAGAAAGGTAATATTTGGAAAGAAGGCCTGAAGTCAAATCCAGCAAGATTAAATAACTTAGGAAAGAGTAAAGGGGATTTCAGGTCTAGGAAATAATAAAATTCATTCTAAACCAAGTCCAACCTGATCCAAGAGATTAAGACAAGAACAAGGGATTAGGCATCCCAGTTAAAAAAAAAATCTGTTTAGTAAAGTATCTCAATGTAGGCAGCAATTTGGGAAATAGAGATGGATAACTGTATGTGGTTTCATCTTAAACCAGATCCTTTCTGGTACAGATGGTAGCATATTTCCTTTTCGAGGCTGGAACTGTCCGAGGGTGGGCAATTCTGATGTTGTAAGTGAAGGTTTATTTATGTTTGGTTGGAGAGGAGACCTAGGCTTGAAGAGAGAGGTGGAATTCCTGGGTTATGAGATTGTGGTGACTCGGATCACCGTCCTTGGTTCAATATTCCCAGGGTGATGGGGAAGCAGGAGAGAGGGGGTTGAGATCCCGCCCGGGAATCTCTGTGCACAGTCTGTCTGTATGCTGCACTGTCTCCTGGATTTCCCAGGTCATCCGTAGTTGAAGATGTCGGGCAGGACTCTAATGCACCAATATTTCCCTAATGTTAAAATGATTAGAATTTCTAAAATTTAACTCTGCCCCTGAGCTAAGTGTCTTGAGTAATGCTTCTTCATAATTTTCATAGAATTCACAGGGTTCTGGCTTCACTTCTGTTAATGGAAAAAGACTCAAACCCTGTAAAATAATTTAAAGAGGGTTATTCTGTGCCAAGTGTGTATGACTGCGGCCCGGAGAAATCATGCCCTCAGGAGTCTCGAGAAAACGTGCCTGCTGTAGCTAGGTTACGGTTTGGTTTTATATATTCATGGAGACAGGAATTATACATAAAATCATAAATCAGCACATTGAAGGAGTACATTGGTTTCACCCAAAAAGGCGGGACATTGAGAAGCGGGGGGCTTACAGGTTATAGGTGGGTTTAAAGATTCTTTTATTTGTAATTGCTTAAAGAGATGAAGCTTTGTCTAAAGGCTTGGAATGTCTTAAGATAAAGATGTCCTTTAATCAGAGACAAGCCACCGGATGTTTACTGAAACTGGAGAGATCCGTTAAGTAAATTAATGGCCTGCAACTGTGGTTTAAGCATTGTCTTGCCTGGACTTACTTCCTGTTGATGATTTAGGATCTTTTTGTCGCAAACGGTAACTCAAAAAGGGAAGGGGAATAATAAGGCATGTCTGATCTCCCTACTCCTCACGGCCAGCAACCAAGCTTTAAGGTTTTTCTGGGGTTCTCTTAGTCAAGAGGGGTCCATTCAGTCAGCTGGGGTCTTAAGATTTTTAGTTCACACTTTGATTTATGGGGTGTAACATGGTTACTGCAGCTGAGAAGCTGGTATTTCCCTTGATCTGTAACACCTGAACTCCTAAGGAGTTTATAGGTTACATCTGTTTTCATATAGCTTAACCAGATACCGTGTTAATTATATTTTCAAGTAAATATGTCTTAGTACCGCCTACACTATGTTGTCAGTTCCTTGTGGTCAGGAAACATGAGTACATGAGTGTCTGTTCTTATATTGATGTAACACCTAGCTCAGCGCCTAATCCAGCATTTTCCCCATTTTGCCCACCAAAATTGCCTGAGATGTTGATACAAAGCATGTTCCAGGGCCCCTCCCAAGATACTGTGATTTAGTAATTCCAGGGTGGGGCCTTAGAACAATCTTTTTTTTTAATCAGTTATCTCTGGGGATCATTCTTCCACTTTGAAAAACACTACAGTCATTAGTAACAGTTAAGAAAACCATACTGAGTGATTATTGATGTTTAAGGAATAAGTCAAGAGCAAAGAAAATTAGGAAGTATGATTTATCTTCGTTTTCTGTAATAACTTGAATATCGCTTCTTATTTCAAAATGCTCCTCGGTGCACGGTTACCCATTCGCACATTTAGCCCACCTCTCCTCCCACCCCCTCTGCTTGATTCACTCTTTCCTGGTCTTTCAATTTAGCTTAAATGTCACTTTCTCAGAGACTCTGCTTAACTTCTCTAAGCCCTTTAAGTAGACCCTCCCCCCACTCAGCTTTTAGTCTGTAATTTTTGTAAATACACGTACGCAAAAAGACACACAGACACTCACTTACTGTCTGTTTGCTATTTCCATGTGGGCAGGGACTTTGTCCATTTAATCACCAGTGTACACTCACTGTCTGATTCCATGCCTAGTATTTTATAAGTTTTGGCAAACATTTAATAACTAAAGGAATGCTTGATCCACATGGAAATCCATATGTCCATATGGACAGAATTTTCCTTAATACTGATTGTGAGAAAACAACAAAGGCTTTGAAAATTCACACTGTTTTATAGTTTGTTATTAAACGTAAAACAATAGCATATTATATTACTTTATTTGGTTACTATGTTGGCAAAGTAGATATCGCTGTCCTTACAGTGCCAATGAAAATGCTGAGACACAGAGAATAAATATCTCTCTCCAGGTGTCACAGGTAGTAAGTGGCAGTGCCCACATGTCGTCTGACCCCAAGTGTTGCATGTGTTCTTCTATAGGACATTCCATACACACAGTAATCAAACCTGCTCTAGCAGGATTGTCTGTGTTTCTGTAGATTTAATGAAAGGATATCATAATTATTGTCTCTCAAATTACATGTTTTTTTAACTATGTCTTGGAAAAATCCAATTTATATATATATAGATATACACACACACACATATATATATAGTTTGAGTATCCCTTATCCAAAATGCTTGGGACAAGAAGAATTTCAGATTTCAGATATTTTCAGATTTTGGAATATTTGCATATACATAATGAGATATCTTGGGGCTGAGACCCAAGTCTAAATATGAGATTATTTATATTTCATCTATACTGTACAATATAGCTTAAAGGTAGTTTTATACAATATTTTCATAATTTTGTGCACAAAGCAAAGTTCTGATTTTATTACCATTTGTGGGTGTGCCTGTGAGGGGGGCTCTGGGGTGCGTGGAAACGTCGCGCCACAGCGAAAGGACCTGGGAGGTCTTCTTTACCTCGGGGCAGCTGAACAAACTGTACGTTGTGTGCTCGCGTTTTGACAGCGACCTGTTACTGGAGGCCAGGTGTGGAATTTTCCCCTTTTGGCGTCATGTGAGTACTCAGAAACTTCTGGATTTTGGAGCATTTTGGATTTCAGATGTTTGGATTAGGGCTGCTCAACCTGTGCTTTCTTGAGATTGTGTCTGTGCTGCGGACGGTGGGCTTCACCGCAGACCCTCCGCTGGGGAAGTTTCTTAGGGAGAAACAGCGTCCCTTCTCCCCACATCCTCAGGACTGTGCTGGCAGAATTTAGTCTTTGCATTGAGCAGTACAACAACTGGAGGACATGCTCAGAGAGAATTAATATTTCTATTATAAGCAGCTCGAGGAAGGGCTTCTCACTGTGTCTCCCTAGGACGTTGACTCTCTGCGTGGTGGGGGTTCACTCCTAGTCCTCTCTGGCTCCTGTGGACAAAACCACCGGTTTTTCCCCACAGCTGACAGAACACCATTCAGATGGAATTTTGACTTGTTTGTGACAATATTCTGTGTATATAATATATGTATATGATCAGTTTTGAAGCTTAGAATAGATTTATACATTGTTTACGATGGTCTCTTAGAGAACTCAACTTTCTAATTATGATAACATTTGTGTATTTTATGGCCTCAAATAAGAATCCTTCATTAAAATATCTAATAAAATACAAAACAAAGCCTATGTTAGTCTTACTGTTTAAGATTTTGTTTTATAGACTGTATTCTTTGGAAAAATTTTTGTTTGGCAAGCCATGGGCATGAGGAAATGGATAGATGCCTTCTGGGTTTTGATTCAGTAAAGTAGTCTAAATACTTTTTTAAAGGTTCAAATCAGTAGTTGAAGCATATTACTTTATTACCTATGGATTTCATGTTTCTTCAGATGGTTCAATGTTAAAGAAATTTACAGTCTAGTAAAAGTACTGTGGGTTATGTGATAAAATCATGTGATTTAATATTGAAGCCAAGAAAGATGATTCTGCCATCTTCCTGCCTTTTTAGAGGACAAGAGTAAGAACTGAAGAGGTAAACCCTACAGCCAACTTAATAAATTCAGGGCCAGGTCAGAGAAGGCAAAGCATGCTCAAATTGAACCTTAACTTTGGGTGGCCCTACAGAATGTGATTGCACAAATATGAACTCTAGACTGTGGCCTAGCCTAGCTTCCGATGGGGAATGTGGCAACCATTTCAGAACGTAAGACTGACCCTATTAAACTGAATTGGTGAAGAGGGACAGTTTGATTGGCCTTAATCGTATTCAGGATAAGAGGTGGGGTAGCCAGACAGCTACCTCAGCTCCCTATTTAGTGATGTTGTAATATCTGTGTAGCTAATTTAAATGAAGTGCCAGTTCACTTAGTTCTCCAACTGTACCTTCTTCCAGCTTGGCCACATGAATCTTAGTCTTAGTCCAGCCAAAGGAGGCAATACCCAAGAATCAAAATAAACACATAATGAAACACATAAAATAAATATCTAATAAACACATGATGAAAACAAACACACCCTCACTGATGCTGACCCGTCTTGTTTAGTGTTTGGTGGCACGTGCGTGGAAGTTGCACGGTGCGCGAAAGGCCGCGCCACCCACTCTGAAATCGGTCAGCTGAGAGTCACTCTCAGGCTGGGAGCTGGCAGGCAGTAAACTCTGAAAAGTGACAATTCTAATTTGAAAATCAGAAAAGTTCAGAAGAGTGAAATGTTATAGTCAATGAACGTAATAAATCTATTTTAATATAAAGTTAAATATAATTTATACTGATAGAATATTAGTATCTTCAAACCTTAAACTAAATAAATATTGAACATGCTATTTAAAGAATATGTGCATTTGAAGTTATTGGCCTAATGGGACTCTCGACATACTTAGTCCTAACAATGACTCCTGGTTTTTTCCTTCATACAAACTCCAGGTTTACCACATGACTCAGCTAATGGAAAATATCCAATGGCTCAACTTTGCCTATGGGAGAAGGTCTGGACTCTTTGGTCTTGCATTTATATTCTTACTAGTTTGACTTCAACCTGCATTCCCAACCCTAATCCTCACCCAACTCCCAGGGTACCTCTGCTACAGCCAAGTGAGTCTGATCTCTGTTTCCTAAACTTCCCTAAAGTGTTCCTACGCTTACACCTTTGCTCCACTCTCCTTTCTCCCTTATACACCCCTTATTATTCTCTTTTATCCAAACTCTTCCCTTCTCCAAGTCTCGCATCAAGTACAACAATTTCTTTCTCTTTGGCCCTAACTCACAGTTGCTGTTACCTAACTCCACACACATCTCTGATTATCAACACCAGGCATTTGGCAATGCATTGTGCGCTGCCTTGTTTTGTTAGTTGTTTTTATCACATGCCTGAAGGTTACTTCCCCGGTTGGATTGCAAATTCCTTAAGGATCAGAAGCATATTTTACCTATCTTTTCATGTCTATAGCATTTAAAACAGTACCATGCCAATATTAGGTATTCAGAATATAATTCAATCTAGTATCATTTTGGGAGTTTAATTTTAAAAACATTCTGAATCGTTTTCCTCAATACTGTCGTATGTAAGTTTTGATCTTTGAGATTCTGTTCCGGTAAGCCTAGCGTCTTTTAACTTTGACTCTTATTTTAAGTTTTATCAAACAGAATCTCCAAAACTAGTCAACAGAAACGTCCTAAATTAATGCAGGTGACCTAGGTTCCTTTGCTATATTTTGTACAAGTTTTATATGTTGCATCAAGAAAAGCAAATAATTACTGAAATGAGTAATGCAGAGCTTCACTGGTTAGTCAATCTTCTTTTTCCGGAAGCAAAAACTTCCATGCAAGGCTCATTTACATCCGCACCGTGCAAAAGGAAGTTTTGGGCAGTGTCTGCAGACTCTGCTCAGCATGCGTGTCCCACTTAACCACATGGTCCTTGTAAAACCACCTATATCCGTTCTCATACACCATGTCTAGCCGTTGTGTTAATCATTACTGACAGCTGCACTTTTTTTTAAAGTTCTGAGCTCTTTTGTGGCAATGTGAGATGTGGTGGGTTGTGAGTAAAGCAAATGCCACTTTAAAGGCAATCATCCCCAATGTGACTTTTCTGTACCATTGAAAAGAGTTATTTGGTTACATGCCCATGTCTTACTCTAGACTTGGAGTTCTTTGAAGGCAGGGACTATTCATTATTTATTTCTTCATCATCTCCGGGTGCTCGGTGAATGTTTATTGGATAAATATTTGAAGAAAGAATAAAGGAATCGGGGGAACGTGTCTGGGAGGTGGAGAAATTGATAATAGTCCCACAACCAATGAATCAATTGACAAATGTTTACTAAGCATCTGTACATGAGCCCTGAACTTCAAAGAGAGTGAAAGGAAAGATGCTACAACAGCCTCATCAAGGCTCATTTTTTACTCACTTTGAAGTGAAAGCAAGTGAAAGAGAAAGCAGGAGGAAAAAGATTTCCCTTCTACTCTCCCTAATTCCTTTCCTGAATGCAGAACTTGCTTGCATGTTCTTAGATTGTTGAGTGCTTGTCTCCCATTCTGTACATTACCACAAAAGGCAAAAATTGGTGGTTTGTTTAGACTTCTTAATGTTCCAAAAAAAAAAAAAAAAGAAAATGTTTGCAACAATATTCAGATGTCTGTCTATTGTTGAAAAATATATAGCAACATTTCTGCACAGCAATAATTTTCTGAAACTGAACAGTAGCTGCAACCTTTAAATGGGGCACATAGGTAATATTTCCAGATTGTCATTTTATACAGTTCTGAGGCACATGGAAATTTATAAGCACCATCTGGACCAAACACGTGGTTGTTGAAGAATTCTTGATCCAGTTTAGAATGGGAGGGGGAGTGGAGGGTGAGTGGCATATTAATTAATTTTGAATTTAGCTATACACCTTAGCTAGGTATAATGGAAAAAGACATTGAACTTGGGATAACTTTTCAGTATATGTGCCATGGCTTAGCTGCGTTCATGTCTTTAAACACTTTGGACTTCATCCTCTTCATTGGTTAGAGGGGGTCACTAGATGGTCACTAAAGTGACTTTTGGCTTTGCCATTTTCTGATTCTTTCGTTAACTATCCGATAGAAGTGGAACATAAGACAGGAGAGAAACCTGTATGAAGGAGGAGGGAAAGGAAGAATGAGAACTTAGAGGAACCAAACTGATACAGATTTAGTCCCTACTTCCTAGCTACTGTTTTATGTTATCTCTCTTAACCTTCTCCAACACAACGAGGTAGTTTTATTAAAATCAGTTTATAAATGAAAAACAAGAGCTTAGAGTTCAACGACACATCGCAGAGGCAGAATGTGTGTCCTGGCTCCATAGGTCGCTTCCAAATGACTTGCTGACTCGGGTGCCTTTCTTTCCACAGAAGACTGGATTAGCGACGCAACAGCTTTATGTGAATGCCGACTCACGGGGCTACCTTTCGAACATTGTGACTTTTTAAATGATGCAATTTGTATAAAGCACCTGGCATGAAACCAAGTACTTAGCGCTTAATAAATATCAACCCCATACCTTTTAGTTGCCTTAGAAATCTTTGCCTTTGTATATTTGACTGGGCAAACTCACAACCTTAGACACTTAGTGATTCAAAGAGTTAGTAACAATAAAATACGAATGTTTTCCTTTACAAAGCAAAATATACGTCTCTATCTATATCTATATTTGTATTTGTATCTATATGTGTCTGTCTATAGACCTACATGTCTTCAAGACTTGAGTCAGGAGCATAGCTTATTTAATTCAAGTAAGATGGGAAATATTTCACAATCATGGACTGGGATCATCCTAACACATTATGTGTATCAGCAGAAATCACCATAACAAAGAGAATCTAACGTAAATCTCGGCATAGTGGTTACTAAATGTATTTATAAAGGGCAATCTAATATAGCTCTTTGGTTTCCAAGGTGCTAACACAGGCTTGAATAATAAACTCTTCTGTCCTTAGAAACCAGGAATGTCTTTGGGAGTCCTGGAGAAGGAAAAAAAAAAAAAAAAAAAATCTCTGTAAACTGCTCAAGCCCAGACTGTTGCCAAGTAGAATTAACTCACATAACGCTGGCCCTAACCCTATTACTTAGAACCCGTTTTGAGATCACAGGGCATACATGTTGCTTTGCATTGGTAAGCATGTGGTCAAAATGAGTTAATTATTAGTAATTTAAAAACTACTCAAAGTTTGTTGGTTAATGATAATGGATCAACTTGACTTGATGGTGAGTTCTGGGATGAAATGAGAGGGAAAGGACCAGGTGGGAAAGAGGATTACTGTGATTGCTTTGATGTTGAGTGTGGGATGCTACTTCCACGCTGAGAAGGGCCCGAGCCAGCCCTGAGAGCCAAGCCACCTGCCTACCTGTGGAAGTCAGGAAGGCAGCGGTATGAAAAGCAGCCAACACCTTACCTAACACTACCAACAGCCTGTGCAGAGTAAATTAAAAAACAAGAGGATTCTTGTTTTTATTGTCTGATTCTATTTTTTGTCCAAATAATATTAAGAAGGAATGTTAAGCTTTTGAAGAGATACAGATCAAGAAAATGGATTTTTTTCTATAATTTTAAATAATTTAAAGTTAGGTAGGATCTATTTGTCTATACCTATGTGTCTGTACATTAATGCTTAGGGAGAAATATGTGTAGTTTTATTTTTATATTTCATTTAATTTGAACTAAAATGAAGCTAGCTATTCCTTCTTTCGTTCCTTCCTTCCTTCCTTCCTTCTTTCCTTTTCTTTGAAGCCCCCCCAATCAGTACAAATCTATCCTCTCCCCTGCCCCTCTACACATGGCCAGACTTCTTTTCTCTCTTTTGAAAATATGTACATCAACTGAACTAGAAAGCTAAGCTATTTTACTATTCAAACAAGAGATTTCTCATATGTATGAGTATCAAAAGACTTTTGAACTAAATTTTGACTCCTATGATTTCTATAATTCTTTACTTTACAAGTCTATTGTAGACACAAAGTGGAGAACTTGAGAGAATTAAAAGTTTACTGTAAACACTGTCAAAAAGATAAAAGATTATAGAATTTCAACAGGAAATTGCTAGATTCATCCTTTTACAGGCAGACTTATGTGGCAATGTCTGATTACCATCAGCTCTGCCATCCACAAGTGTTCTGAGATATAAAAAAGGGGCAGATTTCTCAAGTTCAGATAATAAAGTTGATCCTGACCCAAGAGGCACATGGATGAATTCTGTTTAGAGTGAATGTTAATGGCTCTTTGTTGACAAACCATTAAGAAGTAGAGCTGTTTCCCCATCTCCTCCATTTTTATTATTCAAACAAAATATAAGCTGAGAAAGTAGTGTAACAGCATCAGGCTAATCTGATTCAACTTTTATGTAACAAAGTTGTAAGTTATTTTTCAGTTGCCATGGACCCCCAGGTTGAAGGTCGCATACCTGTGTATGCCCAGATAAACCAAGTGTGCAACCACAGGCAGAACCTAAATGCTCAGACTGAGGAGTAGGGACTGAATTAAGACTCGGACACCACATGGCAAGACCCAGGTTCCAATTAGACAAAGCCTTGGCTTCCCCCCGTGGCGGGACACAGTCAGAGCATGTCTCCTGGCATGGCCCATCTCAGGACCCAATCGGATCATGCCTCATTACTCTCTGACTATAAAACCTGTCCCAACCCCCTGCTCCGGAAGACAAACTTGAGTCCAACTCCTGTCTCCTTGTTTTGGAGGCCAGACAGTAAACCTTTCTCATTGCAAAAACCTGGTGCTTTGGTGTTTGGCTTTTTGTTGCAAGTAGGCAAGTTAACCCAATCGTGTTCTGTTACAGTAGGAATATGGAATGTAGAAGAATATTCTTTACTTTGCAAAATGTAAGATTTTACTTACAGTAATGGGTTACAGGCAAGTAACATGAAATAAAGGAGAAAGCCTGACATGCTGAAAGGCTATTAAATGCTCGCTTTGGAGCAAACAGCGCCCTGGCTGGCAGTCCTTCCTCTGAGAACCATGATCAGTCTTCTGTAGCTTTGGAAATGAGGAAAGCCCCAGCTGTGGGAAGCGGTTTCTCTTCCTTTTCCCTGTGGGTGGTTCTGGGGTAGGAGCAGCTGGAAATCCAGGATTAGAGACACATGAGCTACGCACTTCCCCAAATCAGTATTTCCTCAATGCATTGCACCGTGGATGGGGTGGAGAGGAGGTATTTTCTATGTTAGTTCTAGGGTTTAGGAAAGGGGTCCAGGAATAATATTGACAAATTAGACATGGAAAAAGGGAATGCAAATCTACTGAGTAGATTTGTGCCAAACACCATGCTGTTATTATAGTGTTTTATTTATTTCTCAGATAAGGAATCTGAGGAATGAGATAAAGAAACTGAGTCTCGGAGAGATTACGAAACATGTCTGAAGTGGCATAGCAGAATCAGGTTTTGAACCAATGTCTGTCAGTTCCTCAGCCTCTCTCTCTACTTCATGACTCTGAGCAGCATCTGCAGAAAGAGCTGAAAAGCAAAGCCATTATAAATGATCATCACTCCAGGTTAAAAAGTTAGGCAAGCAAACAAACAAATCTTGTTTATGTTGTTTCACATTGTTTACCTGTTTGCTTAGAAAGAGATAATGAGCAAAGTTCTCTCAATCAGGCTGCTTCTGTCTTTTGATTTTTGGAGACCTTCTTAGAGTATCTGGGAATATTTAGAAGGTTCTGGAATAATACAACTATCCCAGGTATAGCTTTGCTCCCTGAGGCTGTGAGGTGACTTCCAGTGTGAAAGAATGCCTGGGGTGATTTTACACACACACATACTCATAAATTACACTATAATATTATATATATAGGTAGATAATTTATTAGCCTTTGGATTTCTAAATTAATTAAGAACACTGGTTCTAAGTCTAGGATCCCATTTTGGTTAGCAACTATTAATAAATAACTAAGTTGATTTTGATGATAGTTTACAGCAGTCTTGTTCAAACTTCAGTGTTCCTAAGGATCGCTTGCAGGGTTGTTAAAACACAGATTCCTGGGCCGCACCTCCCGAGAGCCTGGTTTGGGAGGTCTGAATGCTATCTGAGGTTTACGTTTCCCACAGCCCGCATGTGTGCTGCTGCTCTGGTCCAGGGACTGACTACACTGTCCAGTCCAGGACAGGACTGGCTGAGAAACTGAGCAGGACAATGGAAGAATAGAGACCAATTCTGAACGTTTTCTTTTTGGTATTCAGTCTTTTTCTGCTACAAGGATCAAGCTGGAATGCATTCTTTTTCTTTGATGATGATTTCCTGTTTCAATTCAATTCAATCAACTCAGCGAATATTTTCAAGCACCTTCTTTGTTCCAAACGTAATACCACACACTGTGAATGAAATTTAATCTTAATACTTTGAAAAAAATAGATGCTTAAAGGCTCTCAAGTTGTTCTAAATTGGAGTTTTAAAACACATAAACAAAGAAATCTTAATCATAGTATAATAGAAGGAAGAAAAAGGTTAGAGGTAATCCAGTATGACCTTATTTATAGATGAAGAAAGTCCCCAAATTAAAAAGCTGTCCAAGTTCACACAGCTAATCGTGGACATGGCCTGGATTCTAATTCTATATTTTTGGTAAACATCTCAGAACCAAATTTTTGCTGGATTTTGAAAAAAAAAATTTCCTCTCTGGTAAATATTGCTGAGATTTTAACTTTTCTTTTCAATTCCTACTTTTACCAGCTCTTACTACCTCATGTATGAATTATCACATTTGATCTCGATGTTCTGCTTATCAGATCTCCACTACCTACAACTCATTCTGCACCCCAGGGCCAGAATAAACTTGAATTACTTTTTTCCTCCCATGTTGATGTTAGATTCCCATTCTGTCCTGAGTAGAATTGAAGCTTTTTTGCCTAGCTCTCGAGGACTTCTAAACTCCGCTTACACTTGCCAGTCTCCACTCTTTCTCCCACTGTTCCCCAACATGGACCTTCAGTTCTCACTTGCACACCAAACCATGCGAATTCCTAACCTTCACTCACACGGATTTACCCATTTAGAACGTCCTCGCTGTCCCTCTGTTTATGTGGCGAATTAGAATACAGTGTTGATTTATAGCTTGGACTCTAACAAAAGTCAAATTGCAATGAAATCCCACCTGTGGCTCTTGGATAACTTATTTAACCTTTTCAGATGTTCTTTGGTTTCCTCCTGTGGGGAACGGGACAATAGCAGCAATTTACCACAGGTTCGCGGTGCAGATTAAATGAGACAGTGCATGCAAACTTCTTTGCCTGGTACCTGGCAAGTAACGAACACAGCGCCAGCAATTATTGCTGTTATACTGTTAATCGCTCACACTTCTCTCACATGGTTAAATTTGCTTTTTCCAAATCCCTCTTAAATTGATAATCTCATTAATATCATTCAGTTCCTAGTGATTTATTTTTCTACTTTTCTTAAGAAAATATTTTTAAAGTTTTCCAGACTTTTTCTCCTAACTGGACAGTAAACAATTTGACTGGAGGAGAAATAAAATTGTGGGTTAGTGGTGACCTTGCTCTCTGGTCCCAGAGAAGCAGGCGAAGAACTCGGACGGCTACACGAGTGGATCGCTGCCCGCCCCAAGAGCTGCATTGAGAATCCGCACAGAAACAGCGAGGGACATGCAGCACCGGGGAAAAAGGTGACTGGTTGACAGGATCGCAAAGACTGGAGAGTGCGAGACACACGACAGGGAGCAGAGCCGGGGAGCCCCGCCCGCCTGGCCAGGGGGCGCAGCGGATCCGACCCGCAGGAGGACGCCCGGCTGCTCCACTGACCTCCGCGCGCACTGGACAGGGACGCGCCTGAAGTCCGTGCGAAGTCACGGCACAGAAGACAGGCTCTGCGGAGAGGAGACGACAGCAGGAAACATTTTGATCTCCCCCGTGCTCCGTGCTGGGACTGCAGTGCCCGGAGAAGCGACTGGTCTGAGCGGTTACTTCCCGGGACCTGCGGGCGAGTTTGGAGACAGGCACCGGCCGCTGGTGCTCAGCGGGACCAGAACGATGGAGGTGAACGCTGAAAAGGGGGTTCTGCTCCTGGAACCCGCTGGCGATCCAGCAGGACCAGGGCAGGACAGAAAGAGCAGGACCCTCTGCTAGGCAGACGGGGGACTGCGATGCGGAGGGGGCAGCTGGCAGCCTGTCGATTCAGCCCATCTGCCAACTGCTGAGTGGTCGCCCCCAGCGCTGGCCCTCCAGGGGTGGACAGCTGCCGTTTTGGGGGTCCACAGCCTGGAGATGCTGCGATGTGCTGCAGTTTGGGGCAGCACCCCTCCCCCAGCCTGGGGACTTTCACCCCGGGCACAGTGGGCTCTGCCCTTGGAGGTGCGGAGAAGCAAGAAAAGCCACTTTCTCTGTGTGACTCGTGTGAATCTGCGGGGCCCTAGTGCCGATCAGTAGTTGGCGGCCTGTTCATTCAGCCGCCAGACCAGCTTAGTTCATCTAATAAGATCATAACTCTAGGGCTTGCTCTCTGCGTCTTGGCGGCTGCCAGCACTGGGGTTGGTGGACAGGAAGGAAAAACCTGGCCAGAGACCTGGCAATTGCACCAATTGACCCCTGCTGTCAGGAGCAGTCTCCTGAGTGTGGTGAAAGAGCCCTGAATAACATATTAGCAGCTCCTCCTAGGGGCAGATCAAGCAATCACAGAAGTAGACACCGGCTTGCATGCACCAGCTACAATCTATTTTGCCCTTAACTCCACCTTAAGGGGTACCAGGGTCCAAGTAACCCTCGAGAGTGAAAAGACACTTCCCAAAGATCAGGCCATTCGCATACCCCGTCTGGGGGACATCGAGACACAGAGACATCAGATTACCTCCGTAAGTGGCTCCTCCGTGCAAACTGCAATCAACAACAGACAGGGTAACCCTATAGGTTAACACAGTGCCTTCCATCTCAAGATATTAGAGGCCAGTGGAGTCATACACACAAATGTGATCCACCACCTGGGAGCTAAAGCTGGGGCACCAAACTGACTAATCTCCATTGGCAAGAGGTGAAGGCAACAGGTCAGAGGTAACCCAACTTGTTAAAATACCTCTAAGGCAATGCGGGACCAGCGCACCTCTGCCCAGTACTATCAAGGAACAACCCTTGGGGACGTGGAGAAAGGGCCATAAACCAGGTCTAGCATCCCCAGTTCTCAACCAAGTAGCCTGATGAGAATGAATCAGCAAAAGAATGCAGGGGACATGAAAGATCAGAGAGAAAAGTCACCCCCAAAAGAAATTATTACATCCTCGTCAATGGATACCGACTTAAACGAAATGATTAAGATGACAGAGGAAGAATTCCAAATATGGATTGTAAGAAAACTCAATGGAATTGAAGAGAAAATGAAATCTAACATAAAGAAAACACAAGAAAAATACAGGAAATGAATGAAAAATTCTCTAAAGAACTTGAAATACTACAAAAAAACCAAACAGGAATTCTGGAAATGAAAGATGCATTTAGAGAACTACAAAACACAGTGTAAAGCCTCAAAAATAGAATGGATCATGCAGAGAAAAGAATGTCAGAGCTTGAAGATAATATCTATATGCTAAACAAATTGAATGAAGAAAAACAACACAGAAACATGAAACAAGACCAAAACATACAATAAATGTGGGATTATGTAAAGAATCCATATATAAGAATCATAAGCATCCTGAAGAGAGAAGAAGAAAATACACAAGGGCTGGAAAATATATTTCATGGAATACTTGAGGAAAATATGCCTGGCCTGGCCAGAAATCTAGATATCCAGATACAAGAAGCACACAGAACTCCTGGGAGACTCAATGTGAAAAGGCAATCATCATGTCACGTAGTTATTAGGCTGACCAAAGTAAACACGAAAGAAGCAATCCTTTGAGCAGTGAGGGAAAAACAGTAGATAACCTACAAAGGAAAAACCTGTCAGACTAACTGCAGACTTCTCAGCTGAAACTTTATAAGCCAGAAGGAACTGGGTGCCTATTCTTAATCTTCTAAAACAGAATAATGGCCAACCTAGAATTCTCTACCCTGCAAAACTAAGCTTCATCTATGAGGGAGTTCAATTCCAACAGAAATAATCACCATTTCACAAAGTCATGGAAATTAAATAATCTATTGTTGAACAACTATTGGGTCAAGGAAGAAATACAGAGGGAAATCTAAAGATTCTTTAAACTAAATGATAACCAGGACACAAGTTATCAAAACCTGTGAGATACAGCAAAAAGCATTCCTGAGAGGAAAAATAACAGCATTAAATGCTCACATACAAAAAACAGAAAGCTCAAAAATCAACAAACTAATAAACAGTCTCAAGGAACTGGAAAAGAAAGAAAAGCAAATCAAGTCCAAACTTAGCAGAACCGAATAAATAACTTAGATCAGAGCAGAACTAAATGAAATTGAGAAAAAAAGAACTATACAGAAGATCAACAAAATCAAAAGCTGTTTTTTTGTAAAGATAAACAAAATTGACGGCCCTCTTGCTAGATTGCTAGATTGACAAGAACTAGAAGGAAAAGGACTCTAATAAACTCAGTTAAAAATGAAATGGGAGAAGTCACGACAGACACCATGGAAATACAAAACATTATGTTTGAATTTTGTAAAAATCTATATGCCCCAAAACTACATAATGAAGAAATGGACAAATTCCTGGAAACATACAACATCCCAAAGTTCACCCAGGATGAAATACAATTCCTGAAGAGACCAATATCAAGCACAGAAATTGGAGCAGCAGTTAAAAACCTAAATCTTCCAAAAAGGAAAAGTCCTGGACCAGATGAGTTCACTTCTGAGTTTTACCAAACATACAAAGAAGAACTCATACCTATACTACAGAAATTATTCCACAACATTGAGAAAGATGGTTTCCTCCCCAGGTCATTCTACAAAGCCCATATCACCTTGATACCAATCCAGGAAAGGACACAACAAAAAAAGAAAGCGACAGACCAATATCCCTCATGAATATGGACGCAAAAATCCTCAACAAAATTTTAACAAATCATATACAACAGCATATGAAAATGATAATTCACCATGACCAGGTGGCTTTATCCCAGAGATGCAAGGCTGGTTCAACATATGCAAATTTATAGATGCAATACACCGCATAAATAATGGCAAAAACAAAGTTCATATGATTCTCTAAATAGATGTAGAAAAAGCATTTGGCAAAGTCCAGCACATTTTTATGATTAAAACTCTTAACAAAATAGACATAGATGGGACATACCTTAAAATTATTAAGGCCACATATGATAAACCCACAGGAATATCATACTGAATGGGGAAAAAGTGAAACCATTCCCACTTGGAACTGGAACTAGACAAGGTTGCCCGCTATCTTCACTTCTATTCAGCATAGTGCTGGAAGTCCTTGCTAGAGCAATTAGATAGGAGATGGGAATTAAGGATGTCCAAATGGGGGCAGAAGAGATGAAACTCTCACTCTTTTCTGATGATATGATATTATATCTAGAAAACCTCAAGAGTTCAACCAAGAGACTCCTAGAATTGATAAATGAATTCAGTAAAGTCTCAGGATACAAAATCGATACACACAAATAAGAGGCATTCATATACGCCAATAACAGTCAAGCCAAAAGTCAAATCAAAAACGCACTACTTTTTACAATAGCCTCGAAGAAAATTAAATATTTAGAAATATATTTAACTAAAGAGGTGAGAGACATATATGGGAGAACTATGAAACACTAAGAAAAGAAGTTGTAGAAGATGTAAACAGATGAAAAAATCTACCTTGCTCATGGATTGGCAAAATCAACATTGATAAAATGTCCATACTACCCAAAGTGATCTACAGATTCAATGAAATCCTGATCAAAGTACCGTCATCATTCTTTACAGATCTAGAAAAAATTATTCTATGCTTTGTATGGAACCAGAGAAGACCTCAGATAGCCAAAGTAATCTTAAGCAAAAAGAACAAACTGAGAGGTATCAGTCTACCTGACTTCAAGCTTTACTACAAGGTTATAGTAACTAAAACAGCACGGTACTGGACCAAGAACAGAGATATAGATCTTTGGAATAGGACTGAAAATCCAGAGATGAAACCATCCACATATTGTCATATTGTCTTTGACAAAGCAGAAAAAAATATACATTGGGAAAAAGAATCTCTTTTCAATAAATGGTGCTGGGAAAACTGGATAACTACATGCAGAAGATTGAAACTGGATCTCCACCTTTCACTTCTTACAAAAATTAATTCACAATGGATAACAGACTTAAACTTAAGGCATAAAAACTTAAGAATCCTAGAAGAAAATGTAGGAAAGACTCTTTCAGACATCAGCCTAGGCAAAGAATTCATGAAGAAGACCCCAAAAGCAATCACAGCAGCAGCAAAAATAAGTAAACGGAACCTGATCAAATTAAAAAGCTTTTGTGCAGCCAAGGAAACTATTATTAGAGCGAATAGACAGCCTACAGAATAGGAGAAAATATTTGCTCTCTGCACATCCAATAAAGGGCTGATAACAAGAATCTATCTAGAACTCAAAAAAGTCAACAAGAAAACATCAACCAACCAACACCATCAATAAATGGGCAAAGAGCATGAACAGAAACTTTTCAAAAGAAGACAGAATAATGGCCAGCAAATATATTAAAAAATGCTAAACATCTCTAATCATTAGGGAAATGCAAATCAAAACCACAATGAGCTATCACCTAATGCCAGTGAGAATGGCTCTTATCAAAAAAATCCCAAAACAACAAATGCTGGCGAGGATGTGGAGAGATAGGAACACTCTTACATTGCTGGTGGGGACTGCAAATTAGTACAATCTCCGTGGAAAAGAATTTGGAGATACCTCAAAGAGCTAAAAATAGAAATAACATTTGATCCATCAATAGCACTATTAGGCATCTACCCAAAGGAACAAAAGACATTCTATAATAAAGATATCTGCACTGGAATGTTTACGGCAGCACAATTCACTATTACAAGGATGTGGAAACAAGCCAAGTGTCCATCAATCCGTGAGTGGATTAATAAAATATGGTATATGTATACAATGGAATACTACTCAATTACAAAAAACAATGGTGATCTAGCACCTATCCTATTGTCCTGGATAGAGATTGAGCCCATCCTCCTAAGTGAGATATCACAAGAATGGAAGAATAAGCACCACATGCATTTGCCATCAAATTGGCACTAACTGATCAACACTAAGATGCTCACATGGTAGTAATATTCTTTGGGGGTTAGGGGATTGGGGGTGGGTAAACTCCCAACTACTGGACATGGTGAGCATTTTAGGAGGGAAAGGGCACAGGTGTGGCAAAATCATAACATGTAACCAAAATGTTTGTACCCCCATAATATCCTGAAATTAAAAAAAAAAGAATGTAAGTTCTTAGAGAAGAGCAAAATCATTGAGGAAATTTTTACTCCATGTGGTTGGTGCTCTATAGTATGGAGAGCAGATAGGAAAAAATGATTTTGCTTTGTGTTTGTAGGAACTCTATGCATAAAATTTTAAGAGAAGGGAATGAAAGAACAGATATTCAATTGCTATGTATAAATGGTTTTACATCTCAGTAAAAGTCTACCACTGGTGGAGGATGCACCTGAATGTGGACAACCTGGGAGTGAGAAGAGGCCAGGTAAACTCAACCATCCTAAATATCTCAGGGGGCAAAACAAGACAACCCTTTGTGAACAATGCCTATTCTCACAAGTTTAAGATTAATAAAAATCATACCCACCCACGACTATTCCCTCCATGAAATTATCCAGGGACTGAGATTTAATCATTTCCTTATAGTAAAGCCTACTTTCTCAAATAACTCTGTTAAATTGTTAACAATTTATTTGAGTATTTTGAGGTATGTTATTAATTCATTATCATCTATTGATCACCGGCAAATTAATTAGATGTTATCAAGAAAAAAAAAAGGACCCCTTTGAAATAATGAGAAACAATCCAAGCCAGTTGTCATGGGGTTGTGTTGAATAGCAACACTACCAAGGAAATAGAGCTGAACACAGCTAGGACCCCAGAAAAGGAGACCTTTCTGTGTCATGGCATGCATAGTATACACATGCTAGTAACTTGACATTCCTATTGTATATGCTGTTTCTTTAAAAGATAATGTTACGTTTATTTTAAATGCACTCTAGAAGTGCAATTGTTTTTCTCAATTTTTCTTATTTTTCCTGGTGATCACATATTGTTATTCTATGATTTTTCTTTTCAAATTGGTCAATTGATCTATAGACATTCATTCATCTATATTATGGGGAAAAACCTTGTGAGGATCATTAAAAAGGGTTACATAATAAAGACCACGAGACGTGTCAGGAAGCCAACAGTTATTTTTCCCTTCCTTTCTAGCAAAACCCAGTTTTTATTCAGAGTGTGAATGGATTGACTAAATATCTATTATTTTTAGCTCTCCCTAGAAGCTAGAAATGTTCATGCATAATAACATAGTTTTGTCCAATTGTATATAATTGGGAGTAAATATTTTATTCCTTAAGAAAAAAAAAATCTCTGAAGAAAACTAACAAAGCAAGCACATATACTTTTACTTCATGCTGTTCCTGTTCCTCTTGCCCAGAATATGGCTGTAATGCTGGAAGCAGAACAGTCATTTTGTAATCTCAAGTTGATATGAACGTGCTAACAAAGGCATATTGAATATATAGGAATCGGTATTTAATAGCTTTGTGGTTCACTTTACTAGTCTCATTATGTGAGATATATAAAATGCTACTGCAGAAAGAAATGATTAATTGATATAGGAGATTCATTTCAATATCTAAGTAAGAGGTAATAAGGACAAGACATTCTAAAGTTATGACTAGACATTCACGTCATCAGAAACTGTAAGTCTTATTGAGGATGTAAGGAATAAATAATTATACTTTTGTAAGATAAATATTCTGTAACAACTATGTAATCCTAGTGTTACACATCACTAATTTGACTTGGGTGAATGTTTCTCAAAGGAGGTTAAACTTGAACAATGACTTGAAGAATGAGGAGCTATCCTACCAATCTTTTTTTTTTTATTTCAGTATATTATGGGATTATAAATGTTTAGGTTACATATATTGCCTTTGCCCCACCGGAGTCAGAGCTTCAAGCACGTCCATCTCCCAGATGGTTCACACCACACCCATTAGGTGTGAATATACCCATCCTCTCTTCCCCTCTCCCATCTGACCGACACCCAATGAATATTACTATTATATGTGCACTTAAGTGTTGATCAGTTAATACCAATTTGATGGTGAGTACTTGTTTTTCCATTCTTGTGATATTTCACTTAGTAGAATAGGCTACAGCTCTATTCAAGATAATACAAGAGGTGCTAGATCATCATTGTTTTTTCTGTCTGAGTAGAACTCCATGGTATCCATATACCATATTTTATAAATCTACTCATGTATTGATGGCCACTTGGGTTGATTCCATATCTTTGCAATTGTCAGTAGTACTTCTGTAAACATTCTAGTGCAGATATCTTTTTTATAGAATATCTTTTTTTCCTTTGGGTAGATGTCCATTAATGGGATTGCTGGATTAAATGGTAGTTCTACTTTTAGTTTTTTGAGGTATCTCCATATTACTTTCCATAGAGGTGGTACTAGTTTACAATCCAAGCAGCAGTGTATGAGTGTTCGTATCTCTCTGCATCGATACTAACATTTATTGTTTTGGGACCTTTTGACAAAAGCCATTCTCAATGGAGTTAAGTGATATTTCATTGTGGTTTTGACTTGCGCTTCCCTAATGATTAGAGATGTTGAGCACTTTTTCATATGTTTGTTGGCCATTATTCTGTCTTCTTTTGAAAAGTTTCTGTTCATGTCCTTTGCCCACTTTTTGATAGGGTTGTTTGATTTTTTATTTATTTATTTATTTATTTGTTTGTTTGTTTATTTATTTATTTATTTATTTTTGCTGATTTTCCTAAGTTCTATATAGATTCTAGTTATCAGCCTTTTATCAAATGTGTAGCATGAGAATATTTTCTCCCATTCTGTAGGTTGTCTGTTTGCTCTCATGATAGTTTCCTTGGCTGTGCAGAAGCTTTTTAATTTGATAATGTCACATTTGTTTATTTTTGTTGTTGCTGTGATTGCCTTTTGTGTCTTCTTCATAAATCCTTTGCCTAGGCCAATGTCTATGAGAGTTTTTCCAACATTTTCTTCTGGAATTCTTTCTAGAAGAATTTTCATGCCTTAGGTTCCAGTCATTATCCACTGTGAATTTATTTTTGTGAGAGGTGAAAAGTGCAGATCCTGTTTTAGTCTTCTACATGTGGTTACCCAATTTTCCCAGCACCATTTATTGAATAAGAATTCTTTTCCCCAGTGTATGTTTTTGTCTGCTTTGTTAAAGATTAGATGGCTATATGAGAATGATTTTATATCTGGGTTCTCAGTTCTGTTCTATTGGTCTGTGTCTCTGTACTTGTGCCAGTCTCATGCTGTTTTAGTTACTATATCCTTGTAGTAAAGCTTGAAGTCTGGTAGATTGACGCCTCCCAATGTGTTCTTTTTGCTTAAGATTGTTTTTGCTATACTGGGTTTTTTGTGATTTCATATGAAGCATAGAGTTATTTTTTCTAAATATGTGAAAAATGATGTTGATATTTTTGTAGGGATTTCATTGAATCTATAGATCACTTTGGTAGTATGGATAGTTAGGGAAGGAAATCTAGGCAGTTAGCTCAGTCTGTGAAAAAGTGCAAGCTCTTACAGAAAGGTGGGGTGAGGTAGATGTAGCTATTTTAGGGCAACTGGAGTCTTTTGTGCACAAAAAAAATGGTGGAAAGAGAAGCTGAGTCAGAGGACAAGGGCCAGATGTTGAAGGACAATGTAGGCCTTGCTCAGGAGTTTGGGCTTCATCCTAAATCTGGGTTTGCAAACTGGAAGTCAACAGTAGAATCCATGTTTTGTTTGGCAAATACAAACTTTTATAACTTTTAAACTAGAATTTTCTAGGGAAAGTGTGCTATATATCCTTCAAAAGTACAGATGTGTAGAAATAAGTAGAAGGCAGATACTTAAATGACAAAAATCTTGATTTCATGTAAGCAGACTAAAAAATTCTAAGTGTCAGGAAAAGGAAAAGAGAGAAGATAATAATCTCAAGCAAAGATGAGAGTGTGAGAAATGGTTCATTCAAGAGTGCAGAAAGAAAAGCAGAGTAAAGAAGGAGAGGCTTTCTCTTCAATAAATATTTAATAAATTGAATTTTACAGATAAGATTTTTATGGTTAAAAGTGCAGCTCTCTAATTTCTTAAAATTGTTAATATATTAACATCCTGGTCAAAATATTAAATATTTGATTAGCAATTCAATCAGCAATAAATATTTAGTAAGTATTAATAAAGTCCAGACATAACTTTCTAAACTTTTGGGAAATCTAATATTATATTTTTGCTTAATGGACATTATAGTATCTAAAAACCAAGATATGAAACACTAGCTATTCATTATCATAAAAAATAAGGTGGATAATAAAAAGGAAAATTAAGTCTGAAAGAATAACAGATTCAATATGGTCAATTTACAAGGTAATATTAACAAATTATCAAGTTACGCCAAAATATATTATTTAACCCAAGTAGTTTTAGCATCTTCAATAATGAATATAACATAAAATGCACAAATATAAAGCTGTAATATATCCTTTGAGCAGTTTTACCAGTGTGTTAATGACCTGCTTGAGTTAGTACCTTGGGCTTTGCCTCAAGCCTTAAAATACAGTCTGTTATTACCTGCTCAAATCTATACCAGCATGCTTTAGCTAGGCTAAATATACTCTAAAGAGAGGTAAATATTATACTATTTCATTTTCATTCTCAGCTTCTAAAATCACAGCTATTCTTCATAATTCAATTGTAGTTTTGAGTATGCCATAATGTACTTGTAAGTGAAAATCATGTACTTGTGACAGTGTTTAAGTTTCTTGACTCATAATATTAAAAACATCAGAATCTGACTTAGATTTAAAATCTTTTTGTGTATACTTAAACAGTTTATTGTCATTTTTTCTTTTACTTCAAATATAATATATCTTAGATCATAGCTTTTTGAGATCATATTAAAACATCAGCTACAAAATAAACTAAATATAACTGGATTTTAAAGCCATTGTCAAACTATAATGGAGACATATAGCATTCAGAGCAAGTTTTATTTATTCAAATAATGATTATTAATTTGTTCATTATTTGGACTAACTCCTTCTCCTATCTTGTCCCATAGCTAAAAAGCAGTTTGTATTTGGTTAATTATTCACAGGAATAATCTCTGGGGGAGAAGGGACGGTATTTGAAAATTCAAATGCTACCTCTGTGTTCCTTGTTCATCCAAACTAACACTAAATAACATTTGAGTAAGCAATATCTTGTTGTTTAGATAACTGAAAGATTACTATAATTTAAGGTTTAGAATTGCTTGAAGTTGTCAGAAACTTAGGGTCAATGTTCCTCGTCAGGAATTTGAATGTTACAATTCATATTAGTGATAATGACAATGATAAAGGTGATAATAATAACAGCCACATGCATTAATTTTAATTATGTGCATAAAATGTGCAAGTACTGTATGAAATATTTATTTACATTGTCTCATTTAATCTTCAAACCATCCTACACATAGTAAATACTGTTTTCTCACTTTCATAGCTAATAATTGTTGGTATTTATTGAGTTGTTATTCTATGTTGTATTCTAATTATCTCAATGAGATAGTTACCCTTTTCTAGAGAAGAAAACTCAAACTTAGACTGAGAAAGTATGTGATTTGCATAAATTTCCATATGTAGTGATATTAGAATCATGTCTCATTTGTAATTTAAGAAATCATGTTCTTAACCACAATGCTGTGGCTATCATACTTATTTGCCAGTGTAAGTAAATCTAGATGCTTTAAAAGAGAAACCCAGAATTTCATCAGACTGACAAAATAAAGGTTACATTGTTTACTCATGTTATGATCCAAGATTCAATGCACTTGCAATGTTGTCTACCTGTAATGGAATCCGAGAAACAGAATTCATCTGTGTGCCCAAGAGAAAAATAAAACAGATTTTATATAAAAATAGCATTTTCTCTGCTACAGCTTAATAAATCTTGACTTAACTGTGTGATATTAGGGAACTATTGAATGATTTTAAGTACAGAATGGTATTATTAAATGTCTATTTTAGATTTATGGCCACAGTGATATTACAGAGAATAGACCGCACAGGGGTGGGTAAGACCAGAAGAGGAGAAGCTACTTACGGGTGCCAATTTAGATGAGAGTTGATTTGAGCAGGAATAATACAGTGGCTGTAGGGATTAAGAGAAGAGGCAGGTAAAGCCTCTAAGAGACATTTGGAAAATAGATTCAAAAGAACTTATTGAATATTAGGTATGAACAACTAAGAAAAAGAATCAATGATACTCCTAAGGTCTTAAGTTTGAGGAAAAGCATGGATGATGGTAAGAATTATAACATGGAAGTGATTTCCCTACATGAAGGGAACAGTTTCAAGTAGTAGTCCTTTGTCAACAGGCATGTATGTTGATCATGAGACATATGGGTTTGTTTGTATTGATATAAAAACTTCCAAACATCAAAATCAAGAAAAATCAAGAAGAGCAAAATCAAGTAAATTCATCATGTTTAATTCATTCAATCATTTATTCAAAAAGTAAATTTGAACTCTGCAATGTGCTAGATATTGGAGGAAGCAAAATAAAAGACACAATGTCTGAGTTTGGCATGTTTAGGTCTAGTGGAAGATAATCATGATTCAATTTAACGAATGCCAAATAAAAGCAAATTTAGGATTTTATTACTATTCATACAAAGTAAATGTAAATCCAGTGTCAAGAGAGTGTCAAAAAAGTCCTGATAAAAATTTGAAGGAGAGATCAGAGTTAACTAAGCAGAAAAAAAAATGAGAAGACATGTGTAGGCTGAAGGAAGAACATGTACATAAGCCCAGAAGGGAAATAGAATGTCATGATTAACGATCGCGGGAAGACAAGTATGGCCTGAGCAGGGAACTGAGGGAGCATTGGCCAGAGATAGGGCTTTAACGAGGTAAATGTTAGGTTATGAAAGACACTTACCCTATGCCATAAACCTTTTGAAGATTTGAACTTAAAGTTGAAAGTTAAAGAAGCTACTGAAAAATCCCTAGAAGAGAAATGGCATGGGCACATTTACGCTTCGGTGGGGTCATTCTTAGGACAGTGTGGGTATTGGATTGGATAATAACAAGATCGGAGGCCTGGCATCCTGTCAAGGAACCTTGAGAGAAGTCTAGCAGAGGGGGAATCGTGGTCTGAAATAAAGTGGTTGTAATGAGTATGGAAAGGAAGGGAGAAATTCAAGAAATGTTAAGGAGACAAAATGGGTAGAGTTTTATCCAAAATAAAATTAAAATCTAAATGACAGGGAGGAATTGAGGCTAATTATCAGGTTTCTGACTTAAGCAACTAGGTATCTGATGGTGCTATTTACCAAGATAGGGAAAAATGAAAAGATGAGCGGGTCTGAGGAGGGATATAGAAAGATATCCCTGAGCATTTACAAAGATATCTCTGAGCATTTAAGTAAAGATGTTCAGCTGGAAGTTGGATATAATTTTTTAAGGATAATATAACGTGGATCTGAGCTTCATGTATTATCTATACCTATCACTACTTAGTGCTTTAGACGCCAAGTTAAAGATCTCCAATTTTTCATTTTGATTTAACTGATAGACTTCTGCCAGAGCCAAGTAAGAATAAAAGAGAACAAAAAATTAAATGTAAATGTATCACCATTACTAATTGTTGGTCAGTATCATTTTTAAGAAGATAATTATAAATCATCAAATTATAAGAAAATCAGAACTTACCTGTTTATAACATGTCTGTTTTGAAAGGAAAGAACCTTGAAAAGAAAACTCTATAGCAAGGATGTGAAAACAACCAAAGTGCCCGTCAATCCATGAGCGGATTCATAAAATATGGTATATCTACACAATGGAATATTACTCAATTATAAAAAATGATGGCGGTCTAGCACCTCTTATATTTTCCTGGATAGAACTTGAGCCTATCCTCTGAAGTGAGGTATCACAAGAATGGAAGAATAGGCACCACATGTACTCGCCATCTAAGTGGCACTAACTGATCAACGCTAAGGTACTCACATGGTAGTAATATTCTTTGGGGATAGCAGGATTGGGGATGAGTAAACTTACAACTAATGGACACGGTGAGCGTTGTAGAGGGGAAAGGGCACGTCTCAAATCATGGTTGGGATGTGGCAAAGTCATAACATGTAACCAAAATGTTTGTACCCCCATAATTTCCTGAAATAAAAAAAAAAGAAAGAAAACTCTAAACCACAAATAAAATGACAGTTAACAAAAGCCCCCAGGTTACTTGTTAATAGTTTATGCTGATGCCCGTGTATTTACGATGATAAACTATTGTAAACTGAGTTTAAATTTTATCCCCTTTCCCAAAGGAAAAATAAAATAATGAATATAAAAAAAATTAATGAATATAAAGTTGCAAAGAATGTTATGTAATATAAATTATGAAACTGCAATGTAGTTATGCAAAATTGTAATCTTCAATGAGATAAGATGAGTTTGTATTAGACCAAGGAAACTACATAATTGCCAAGCAGAGTCTGAAGCAGCTGAATTAAATAATGGAGTTCTCAAAAAATGAAAGGTTTTTAGAAAACACAACTTTCTGAAAACTTTTGCGAAATATTTTAGTACACTCTTCATAATTTACACATCATTTATTTAAAAATAAAAATTAAGTAAGATTGACCACAGATATTAGAAATGGAACTCTCTCAGATAAAATTTGGAAGAGCATCTATTGTTAGGATCCAGACATATGGGTTGGTAGGGTTTCCCCCAGATATGAAGCAGTTTAAATACTTCTTACTATTTGATGTCACTAATTCAAAATTTCATAGTCATTGCTGACCACAGGTGTGTGTTCTATAATCCTTCAACCATATGTCAACCTTTCAGGAGAAATCTCTCCCAAGATCCCTTTTTGCAAGAACATTGAAAAACTTAACTGGCCACCACAAAGCTCTACAATATCATTAGAAAAGAATTTTTCTTAAAAAAGAAAGCCCAGAAATTTTTAGTAACATGCCTTTAGAACATTGTTTTCTATGCCCTTTGGTATGTATAGACAGGATATCAGTGGTTTCAATGTGTTTCTTTGCTCTTTTATGAAAATAGTTTGTCTGAGAAGACTTTCTGTTTAGAAATTATGACTATTTCAGTTCATAATTTGAGATCATATAATCTCTAAGCAAGCTTTTTACATTGGTGCTTTAATCAGAAAATGTCTCTACTGAACAAAGTTTTGTTATTAATATGCAAATGAATGCTGTAAGGCAGATGACACTTTTTCCCAAACCAAATTCAATTAACATACCAATAACTTTAGGTGCTCCTAGTGTAATCAGAATTAGTGTTTTACATGACAGATTTTTTAACACTTCTTAGATTCTAAGAATAAAGAATTCAATGCTATCATTTATTACCATGATACAAATGCAAAACATATAAGATGAAAGGAATGAAAGAAAATAACCAAAGATGATGACATAAACATAACAATGTTAAAAATGCTCTTATTCAGGCTTCTGAATTGATTGCTAAACTAGGAAACTATATAATTACCCAAAATAGGGCATTTAGTATTAAATTTAATAACAGTGCCCATCTGTTATATAAGAATTATGTAATCAAGTTCTCTTTTACCCTACAAGTGAAGATGAAACAACAACAATAAAAAATCATTAAAGAAAAGCATGACAGATCAGAGGGCAAACCTCTCAAACTCTTTAGTATCACCTAAAGCAAATTCACATAGTTGAAGCATTTTAAGAGATTAAAGTTCAAAATTAAGAATTAACGTCAAGACACTCTCTGGAGGCTCTCAAAGATAAGTGGAAAAAGAGTTATTCAGCCTCCTGGAATATTACCAATCTGTGTTTCTGCCTGAAGTATTAGCTACCTGCCATGAGGCAGGTTATAATCAATATGGAATGAAAACACTGACATCTTGTTTTACTTTCTGTGTGTTGGAAAGTGATTTTGTGAAATTTATTTATTCGGTAGCCACTTATTTGTCACCTTTTATATTGTAGCACTATTGTGGGTTCTGGGGCTGTAGTGTGAAAAAATGTTCTTTTAGCACTCAAGTATAGCTTTTTACCTATTTGATATTATTTTAAGGAATCTAATTTATATTTTATAATGCACAATGCTATTATCATGGCTATAAAAATAAAGGTTTTTTTTTAACTAACATCTCTGGATTGTTCCATATGTTCTATCACATAAATTTTTTGATCATTAAAATGTATTGATTTCTAATAGAATGATAAAGATTTGTGTATGTCAGCATGCTTGCCAATGCACTTACTATTTCCTGAATAGTGTTGATTTTGATAATGGTTTCCCTTGGCTAAAAGGCTGGCACCCAATTTTCCTATTCTAATATTCAATGTGAATGTAAATCAGGCCAAAACCTAAAATTACTTTACTGAATATTTCTGGAACTCATAGTCAGCACTGATGTTATTAGTGTTAAATGGATCAGGCTAACTTCTCTGTACTCGAAACAGAGATTTCACATTGGTTTTTAGTTTCAACACATTTCTTACTTCAAATATTATTCTAGGGCAACCTGTTCCTGACATAATACAAAGTAGAGGCATTTAAAACATAAAGTTGATCTCTTAATTAAATGTAGCACACCAGATTTTCAATACACTGAAAATTAAAAATTTAATATTTAAACAGATCACACTTCAGTGTAATGCTTCACATTTGCCTGTAGTATTTTATTAGGGTATTATTTTTGCCATTAATATGACTGACATCCAATATACTTCCCTACAACAACAGATCAGCAACATACTTTTCAACAGCTCCTGTTGGCGTGCTACTATTTGCTGTAATTGCTCTTAGAGGAGTCCCACATTTCCTTAAGACACTACTCTGCACTTTTTATGTACACATACTATTTTTAGCTCCAGCCAGAATTAAAGAGTGTTTACTTTCACATAAGAAAGAAGAAGAAAGGAGAGAAGAACAAAATTCCAGGGATGTGAAACTCACAGTCTTATAGCCATGTAATTTTTCGTTGTTGTTGTGGACAAAGGGGGCATTGCTGACTTGCCCAATGAAATGAAATGAAATGCAAAAGCAAAAACAAACCAACAAACTCTTGCTGGAATACTTCTTATCTAAGAGCTACCACCCTATGTCTCAATCTTAAACCTAATCACATATTTTTTATCCTATCTTAATGTCAGCAAAGCAATAAATTGAATGGAAACTTTTGGTTTTTATTTTATTTGACTTCGAAGAAGCCCTTGACTCATGCTTGTGTTTTTCTTTTTAAAAGCATACTCTTCACTTAGCTCCACGACACAACCATTGGCAGGCTTTCTTTTTACTTTTTTGTCTGCTTCCTCTAACTCTTCTGCAGGTTGATCTTCTTCTACTTGGGCTTTTAACAAAGATCTAGCTCATCAGTATTTCTCAATATTCTTTCTAGGTAAATTAATAGGACTCAAACATTTTATTCTCAACAGAGAGCACACTCTAAAATTGAAACCTTAAAATCCAATTCTTGGATTAATATCTCTTTTTGGTATGTGTCAAAGTAACCTTCAATCAAATATTTCCAAAGAGAGCTTTATCATGATCCAATTCTTTAAACCTGGTCCTATTCTGCTGCTTTCTTCTCAATGAGCAGCATCATCACATGTGGAATTTGTCAAGGAAGAAACCTTATAGTCATCTTTACTAACTTCCTCTCTGTCTACCCCTCTAGTCATGGCATCACTAAACCTTGCTGATTTTATGTCACAAATTTATCTGCTTTTGTTTTTCACCACCTGACTCATCCAAGTCCAAAGAGCTATCATTTCTTACAAGGAACACTAAAGGGGGTCTTGACAGATAAATAGATGGATCAATAGATAGATATATCCAATCTGTTCTCTGTATTGAATCATTTTTTAAAAGGTAAGTTTACCATTTTACCTTTTTGCTCTCTTTCTCCAGCATGTGCACTCTCTCTCTCTCTCTCTCTCTCTCTCTCTCTCATACATGCACACGCACAAACACACACACACACACACTTAACTTTTCCTTTATTGTGGTAGATTAGGTTAATACTCAGAAGTGTTCACTGTTTCTCCTTCCCCAATAGCATAGTGGAGTATTTTTTCCCACCCCTTAACTTTAGGTCCAGCTATGTGATGTGTTTGGCTAATAGTTGAAGCTGGAAGAGAAAATAATCCAGTTCTAAGCCCAGACCTTCAGATGCCTCATGATTCTCTCCCTACTTTGTAATGCCTCTGCCATCCCTCTGGAAAGAACTTGTCCAGGCTAGCCCATGG